>CALNHX010006932.1:0-31392 GCA_940337035.1 Agriotes lineatus
GGTCGTTCATGAACATTGCAGGTCAGTTATTTTCGCCAAATTTCATTTATGAATTCACCCTTTGTTCTCTTCTGCCTGTAAAGCAGTTTCAGTTTACTGAATTCGTCGCATTTGTTGTTGTTCTGGCACACTCAAGGTTCCCGTCGAATTTCATGAGAAATGGTTAGTCAGCTTTGGAGATTCTCGAATCTCCTGAACCGTTTACCATGAGTTGAACAAGGAACGTAGACAAGCTGCGTCTGCGCTAGGTAATTTTTGTTAAACCATCAGTGGAATGAAGGCACGAGCTTCGTTATTGTCATCTGCCTGTGTCGACGTGCCTGGTTCAAGTTTACCCGTTACGGAAATGTTATATCGCTCACTCTCCCCCTCGATTATCGCACCTTCATGGGGTTTCCAGCAGCTTTTCTGTCGTTTTCGTTCTTTTGACACTGGCTTGGGATGCGATTTGCAGCTGAATAAAACAACGTAGGTCAGCACATCTAAGTTCCTATCAAGGTAAATTATTAGCCGTTAAATTTATAGTGAAGTGATTTGTCAAAGTGTAGTTTGGACAATTGTGCCCTTTTGGTTGATTTAAAGTGTAAGATGTTGAACAATTTTGTCAAGTTTTATTGTCTTCATGTTGATTTGAGTTTTAAGCTCACGTAATCGTTGTACTATTTTTGAAGTGTTTGTTGCTAAATTTTGATACTGTAAAGTAGTTTATTTTATCCTATTATGTTATTATGACAATAACTCCTTAGCAACAAGTTGCGTTAAGATGCATTTAACAGCACTAGTGTTGTTAAGAAAAATAACATAACTATACTTTATTAGCATTTAATCACATGTTGACAGCACTGAAGTGTATTGTCAGTCTATGTCAAATTCGATGTTAGTATGTTAGGTTTTGTTCGTTATTTGACACAAACTGACGCAAAACTTAACCTGAATCAAATTTGACATAACCTGACAGTGCTACCAACAATACAGTATTGAGTTTTTCTCTTACTAGTGATACCACCACTCGCTGTTGTAAGTGTCATTAATAACCATTTTTCCTATTTTTTAAAAAGATTAGTATTTTTAGGATAAAATAAACCGTGTTACGATATACGTAACGTTATCTGCTTTCTACATTACTCGAGAATTTGAAAGAACTCGCTCCTAACGTCGCTCGTTCATTCAAACTATTCTCTTGTAATGTAAAAAGCTTGATAACGTTACTTGTATCGTAAATTACTATTTTGTGGTAGAACTTACTTAATATTGTTTGTAATTGTAAACATGTCACTTGATGCCGTTTGATCATTCGTGTTTAGAGTATAAATTGCGTCGTTAACCCAACCAACCTTTTTGCATTTTTTCGGCCGTAATATTGAATCATTGTAACGTTCATTGTCATTTGTTTCACATGTTATATCATCAACAGAGTTTATTATTAATTGTTTATACGTTTTTCATTGGTGTGTTTGTACGCCTTGTTGTGTCTATGTTTTGTACCGGAACCTAGATGGTGTAAGTGTAAGTTGATGATATAGAAGGTAGGTTTGATTCAGCTGTTGCAGTCGTTACCTCAGGTTGTGCCAAGGTGTTAGTAGCAAGGCGAGTGCATACAGTGCCGCACAAAAATGCAGCCAGCTGTTTTTCTTCAGGTAATAAGTTATTGTAAATTAGCGTATATAGTGTATTATGTACAGTGAACGTCCCGTGGAGTGTTGAACAGCTTAGCGCCTTTGTTGTTAACCATGTTATTTGGTGTTTGCTAAATTTAATGAATTGCCGTCGTATTTCTTTATTTGTTTAACGTAACTTGTGGCAGTTTCGCTCTTAAGCCACATTAGTGTATTTGCAGTCAAGTTTATTATTTGTAATTAAGCTAACGTGTTGCGCAATCTAATCCAACTAATCTATTTGATCATCTTTATATCTAACTAGTCAATTTCATGTTCATTGTCATCTGCATATATTTTATTTATTTCAATAGAGTTCATTGTCAAGTACTTATGTTTTCCATTTATGTTTATGGTATGTGTATGCGTTTTATGTGTACTTTTTCAGTGTAAGGGGTTTAGCAGCTGCTTTATTGAGTTACCGTAAGGTAAGTGGATACTGTACGCAACTCACCAACCAAACTCTGACAAGGTAGAAGTAGTCAGGTGGATTACGTACTTCCACTTTCAAAGTAATTTCACCCTGTGTTACTGGTGTTGCTTCTCCCGATTTACTTAAGAAAGTGTTGGCGTTCCTTTATTTAACATCATTTACCCCTTTGTGTCGAAGCACAGCCCTAACTTTCAGGTAGTATAGAACCACGACCTTTCTCGCTGAGCATCCAAAGCCGAAGTAGCTTGTTACAGCACATCTCGTAACGAGTGTTGGGGTTGCGTATTTGGCTACATTCCTGATTATGTCTTAAAGTTATTTTGTAGATAACGGATCTGGCTCTCAAGTGTATGATTTTGTTTTGCACGCTTGAGGGGCTGATTGCTAGTGTCGTAATAACGTTTTCGTGCTGTAACAACGTAGTACCAGAAGCAACTCCACTTTAACCATACCCCGAAAAGTGGAAAGGTTCAAGACTACGTAAAAGTAAACCTAATAAATTAAACTAAACTTAAATTAGATGTTAACGTTCATTTATAATAATTTATCTCGTAAGATGTCTAATTTAGATTTATTAAAAATAAATGTAAATCGTCAAAAACGAAAATTAATAATTTTTAAGTCTTTCCTGATTATAATCTCTCAATAAGAATAGATCGGCATCAGGAAAGCGAGTGTGTTCCATTGTACATTAACGACACCCACCAAAAATATTAAGAATCGAAAGCATTTGTCCAAGAGCTATATTAAAGCTAAGTTTGAGATATGAATTAAAAGTTATTCAGGCATACGCACCCAACAACAAATCACTCAGACGATGAGGAAAAAACTTCTATAAAATATCAGAATAGATATACGGACAACACAAACACATTCCACAACGCTATTTGGAAGTTCTAATGGCTTCCTTAAATTTAACCAGATTAAGCAGAAGTAGCATTGGGCAACTTGGATATGAAGAAAGAAAACAGACCCACAAACTTTCTTCAGCAGAAAAAACTTTTTGTAATAAATTTTTTCTTCCAAAAAATAAACTAGCATAAATGGACCTGCATAAGTCCAGACGGGGCCACAAGAAACAAAGTAGATATGATCATGACAAACAGAAAGTAAATATATAATGTATAATGTAACAGAACTTATCAAAATACCGATTGGAAGTGAACATCCAATTATCCAAACAAAAGTATGCTTTCTCATCAAGAAAGAAAGAACGAAAAGCGTTCTTCATAAGGACATAAACAGCTCATCCCTTACAGAAAATATTAGATATCATAGAAAACACATAACAAAAATTTAAATATCCAGTAGACCAACCGCGATACAGATATAAAACACAACTACAGTAGCAGCTCTAAAAGATGAAATTTTGTTGCAAAGTCCAGGAAACCAAGGAAAAATTACGCTAGAACACATAAATGCTCATAGCCCAAAGAAAAAATTTAATAGGAAAACACGATAGGAATCTTAAATAAAAAAAAATTGAACAAAGATACAGAGAAACCATTTTTCAAAGATGTGAGACAACACAACTTATGGAAAACATTATGATTAATTGAAGAAAACAGAATCCTGAAAGTTATTAGACAATAGCAGAATCTCAATGCGAAAAAGAAACATGAAGACGATAAAGCAACCTCAATAAAGATAGATAAAAGATACTAGAAACAGTAACAAACTTTTATCGTAAACTATATAAAAAACTAGAGGTATACGATAACCATATACCTTTACCAGAGCTTACAAATCAACAATAAAGTCAAAAGGCACTTCAAGAGATGAAAAATAATAAATCTCAGAGGAACGATTGTGTAACAGGAGTAGAAGCTATTAAATATGGTGGGGAAAAACTTCTAACAGCACAAGTCAGACTCTTCCACAAATGCCTTTGCGAAGGGGCAATGCAATATCAGTGGTACAATGCAGAAGATAGAAGATAGAATTTCATCAGCCACGGACAGACTGCATTTAGAACTTGATATGGTACAAATTGCCACTTATTAGTGATACCAAACCTAATAGAAAAATGAGTAGAATATACTAAGCCTCTAGTATTGATAGGAAAAAGCTTTCGTTTCAATAAATCAAACAAAAATGCTTGAAGTTTTAACAGAATGTCGAATAGACCATGGCTATATCAACACAATCAAACACACGCACCAAAACGCTACAGCAACCTTTAGACTCGTAGGCAAAGAAAAAACAAGTTTGATATACAGCGTGGAGTGCGCCAAAGAGATTCTTTGTCGCCAAGACTGTTTACAACTTTGTTAAAGTACACATGTACACAGGACGAATTTAGACGCAAAATCCATAGATATAAATAGAGAACGGCTCAGCTATCTGTGATTTGCGGATGACATCGTCCTCATAGCCGACTTTATACCTTAGATGATGCAAGAAAATAACTAGGGAGGCCTTGGGGGGGCGCTGGAACAATCCAGGGGGGCGATAGTAGCCTCGGATGCATTTGGGGGGCGGAAAATAAAAATAAGGGGGCGGTGAAAGCTTAAAGAAGGAAGAGAAGATAAGAAGATTTAGAAAAACCGTTGGTACATATTTCATCTGTTGTGTAACATAGTGTAACATTATTTTCCAAATAAACACACAAAATGCAGGTTGCAGATTTATTTATCCCATAAAGACTATTTACCATTATTAACTGTTTTTACTCTTCTTCATACCATTTGTTACTTTATTTAGTCTGTTTATTAAAATTCGTTTATTCTCCGATTCTTAATTTTACTATATCACCTTCTTTAATACACCATCCAGAAGGTAAATACCATTATAATAAAGGGCTTTTATTATTCAAATTTGTTTTTACTCAAAATACAGGTTACAAATACAGAAAAGAATTGGTTATTTTAAAAATATCATTTTCTCTAGCAATAGTAATAATTTATACCAAATGTCTATATGATATATTTTATTATAACATTCCATAATCGACTTTTTCAGGTAATTATTTGAATTTGGCTTTCAGTTTAGTTATTCCGATTGTCAGTTATTCTAAATTAAAATCTAAGCTCTGAGGTTACCAAACAACTATCCCAACTAAATCAACTTATATGCTCGAACCTTTTTAATAAACTATTCACAATTTAACAGTAACTGTATCTAATTTATCATTCATTAACCAATTCTCAAATATTTATGTTGTACTTTTACTGTATAAATCCGCCCTTGTACTTTTTAATTGCTAATTAATTTATTCTTTCAAAATAATTTCCTACGAAGAAATACTCTTAAAGGTAATTATCAGTCTCAAGAAGGTACCACTACAATATCTTTCTGTTTATTCGCTTAAAAGGATGTACATTTCCAGGGGGCGCTGAGTAATTTTTTTACTGAAAAGGGGGCGGTACGCCAAATAAGTTTGGGAACCACTGGTCTAGGGTGTAAATCACACAACGTCTCGGGAGTTTTGATCTACTCCCGTCTTTAGGTGTTCCTGGTTAGTCCTGGGAAGGACTGTTATTGTACGTTTTTCTACGTAAATTTGTGCCTCCCCCGGGGTTTGAACCCGGGACTGCTGATCGCTGTGATTACTAGTCCGCCACTCTAACCACTAGGCCACCAGGGCGATTATATATTTTAGTTGTAAAATTATATATATCTTACCGCAGTATGCGCAGTAGACTATTTTTCTAATTATCTGCCCAGTAGTGGCATCCAAAGGGGCTTTAGTTCTACGCTAGCCTGGCTAACTGGTTCTACTGCCAGCGCTATGTATGTAGCTTCTTTCAGCTTCCTACGGAATCTGTTTTCATCTTTAGCTACAATTGATGCGTTATCCCATTGTATGTGCTGGTCTTCGTTCCAGACGTGTTATGCCATCTTGGATTTGATGGTTTCGCTCATTCAAACATTTCTGCGGTGTTCCGATAATCTCACTCGTAGGGGTCGTTGTGTTTCCCCTATGTATTGTTTTCCACATTCGGACGGTACGCTGTAGATACAGTTCTCTAAACTCTGATCTTCGTTCTGAGGCTTGGTATGCGTCATCATGCCTCTTAGAGTTGTTGTGGATTGGAAGGCAGTTCTTATATTGAATCTGTTTCCGGTTCTTCCCAGTTTGTCGGAAACTCCTCGGATGTATGGTATTACGGCCGTGGTTGTTGGCTCCGTTTTCTGTATTTCTGTTCATCTCTTTTAGCGTTTGGTTTAGAGTTCTTTTTGGGTAGCCATTAGCTTGCAGCATTTCTGTGATTATCTCAATTTCCGGTTTAAGGTCTTCTTTCTCCGAGCATATGGTCTTCGCCTCGGCTATATAGGCATCTCGCGGCGCCACGTTTTACGCTATTGTGGTGGTTAGAATCGTAGTGTAGGTATCTCCCCGTATGGGTTGGTTTTCGATATACCTTTGTTTGTAACCGTGTCACCATTCTTCTGGAGTAGTACGTCTAGGTATGGGAGTTTGCTTTCCGATTCTATTTCCATCATGAACTTAATTGATCGGGCTTGATTATTGAGATGTTCCAGGAAGCCGTCCAGTGTCTCTCTTCCATGGGGCCATATTACGAACGTATCATCTACGTATCGCAGCCATAGACTAGGCTTGTTCTTATATTGATATATAGCTCGTTCTTCAAAGTCTTCCATGTAAATGTTACTGACTACTGGAGATAGTGGAGATCCCATGGCTACTCCGAACTCTTGTTGGTAGAACTGCTCGTCTGCTTGCAAGTATGTGGTCTTAATGCAGATCGTTAACAGCTCCATTATTGTATCTACCTGTAGATCTGTGGGTTCGGCAAGTGTGTCATCTAATTCCAGCAAGTTTCTGATGATTGCTACTGCGTCATCTGTTGGCATATTTGTGAAGAGGTTTACTATGTCAAAGCTCAATATCATGTCATTCGGAGCTATGTGAGTTTGTCTACAAAGTGTTCAGTATTTTTCACGGTAAATCTTGTTTTGGGCGCTAGTGCGATTTACACCCTAGACAGCGGAAAAAGTCCGAAAAACATATCATAATAGACCACTGCCAAAAAATGACATTCAGAGAACAACTAATCGGTACGGACCTGAAATCAATCCAAAATTTCGAAAGCTTGAAAAGGCATTAATCAAGCTGGACTTAGAGGAAAACCACCTTAAATTTCTCTGTAAAGCCCGTGACAACAACGTAGTTCCGAAAGGACTACTTCTATCAGTTCCGATAAACAGCCAACGAGTAGCACGGATTGGGAGAAGAGCGAGCGAAGCATTAATTAGAGAACGAATTAACTATCACCGGTTCTCTAAACAACAACTTAAAGTGCAAATTGAATACCTTCACACCACCATAAGGAACACAGTCAGCGAAGAAGACTTTGTGAGGATAGACGCGGCTACAAAGTTAAGTTTTGATAGGGCTGGGGAAAAACAAAAACAGGTACACATACGAAAGCTGGATCAATTAATCAAGAACAAGAAACCAGGAAAAACTAGAGGAAAGACCGTCATAAATATATCCAGCAGACAGCTGGACGAAACTGAAAAGACGGTACTAGAGAAGGGACTAAACTACGCGGTAACGCCAAGGTATATTCCTAAATTCGATCTCATAACAGCCGATGAGAAAACAGCAGCACGCCTAAAGACAGAAGAGGCAGAAGAGTATCGATGGAGAGCAAGGGAAGTTCTTGAGCCATCAAGGAGAATTAAACCTAATCTCACCAGAGTGGAGATTAGAGCGATCAAAGTTCTCAAAAACGAAGCTACCACCAAGATACTACCTGCAGACAAAGGCAATGCAACAGTGATCATAGATTCAAACACCTACTCAGAGAAAATCCAAGACCTGATCAACGCGGGGGGATACAAGAGACTTCCGATCGACCCAACACCGAAGTTCGAACGGAAAATATACCAGACGTTGTATAAACACAAAGAGGAGTTCTCAAACTTCCAGAGAGTGAAACCGACTCCGCATTACCAGCAAACCGTCTCACCTATACGGGCTACCCAACATACACAAAGAGGGAATACCCCTAAGACCGATTGTTAGTTTCATTAATTCACCCACCATCCTCTATCAAAGTTCCTGTTAACAATAATATCCCCACTAGCGGCCAAAACAACACCCACCGTGGAAAATACTGAACACTTTGTAGACAAAATCAAACAAACTCACATAGCTCCGAATGACTTGATGGTGAGCTTTGGCATAGTAAGCCTCTTCAGAAATGTACCGACAGATGGCGCACTAGCAATCATCAGAAACTTGCTAAAATTGGATGACACACTTGCCGAACACACAGATCTACAGGTAGATACAATAATGGAGCTGTTAACGATCTGCATTAAAACCACATACTTCCAAGCAGACGAGCAGATCTACCAACAAGAGTTCGGAGTGGCCATGGGATCTCCACTATCTCCAGTAGTCAGTAACATCTACATGGAAGACTTTGAAGAACGAGCTATATCTCAATATGAGAACAAGTCTAGTCTATGGCTGCGATACGTAGATGATACGTTCGTAATATGGCCCCATGGAAGAGAGACACTGGACAGCTTCCTGTAACATCTCAATAATCAAGCCCGATCAATTAAATTCACAGCGATCAGCGGTGCCGGGTTCAAACCCCGGGGGAGGCACAAATTTACCTAGAGAAACGTACAATATCAGTCCTTCTCGGGACTAACCAGGAACACCTGAAGGCGGGAGTAGATCAAAACTCCCGGAACGTTGTGTGATTTACACCATAGACAGTGGAAAAAGACCGACAACATATCATAATAGACCACTGCCAAAAAATTACATTCAGATAACAACTTGGTGGTAAGCTTCACCCACTTACACACTCGTAGAAATAGCGTACTTTCGATCCTAAAAAGCTGAGGGAAAAGCCTACTTTCTATTGAGGTAGAAATGCCACAAAACCAGCCTCGAGCGTGATGGAGGTTAATGTAATATTTCGCATGTAAGCGACCGACGTTTATTTTCCTTCATAACACAGCTCAAAAATGATACAATTTTAATCTATTTATGTCCGCATGAAAACATTTAAATGTTTGAGTTAACAAGTTAGCACTAATGATGCAAAATGGCTTGCGTAAGTGGTGTTTGCAAATGTTTGCTCGGCCAAACGCTTACTCGAACGAGATTCAATAAATACGTTTGGATGCCGCAAATTCCGGTTTCGTCCCAATTAAAGCGCGGAGCGAGCATAAATCAGTGGATTGCGTATGAAAGGTTGTGCTTTCGGAACGTCGGTAATGAGAAGTTGACAAACAGCCAGATGGTCGCTTTATCTTTGAAGAGCAGATGTGCATGGAAGCGGCGACCAAATCTCATCCGTGTCAGTTTATCAGCTCCAATTTTAAAACAAAAGTTTCAAAATATTTAATGAGAAACTTCTAATTTTATGCATTAACGTCAGGTTCTCGAACTTCCTAAAATATGGCTCATCCACGTTCAGAACGCCATTGGGAAGTAATTGAGGAGGCTCCGGAGGAAAGTTGGAAAACTAAAATTTATAGAGGCAACGTTTACATACTTAATACTCGTACATGTCTGTAATTTTAGTAGCAAAAATCAGTTAAAGTTAAACAGTGAAGATTAAGGAGAAACTTTCTAGAAATGTAAAATACGGAAATGCTGAAAATGGCGTGACTGTGATCTCCCTCTTGCCCACCACCGTGACACTCGACTACAGAATCAATGTTATACTACTTCTCCCTTAGAGCAAATGCCGAGGGAGCTTTTAAAACTATTCTTTTTCAGTGCTGGATTGGCAAGGCTTCCAGTATTTATTCAAAAATCTCTATTTTAATAGTGCTCTAAAAGTGATACTTTACGTAAAAAAGCTTATACTTAATGAGGATACTAATGACTGATGTTGTTCCTAAATAAATAGAGTGAAAATAATAAATACATAAGTACATACAGTTAGAGGTTTATGTAGAAATTTAACCACTGTCTTTAAGAAGTCGTTCGTTAAGATATAGAATATTGATAGTTGTAAATCATATTCAACATAGCTAATTATTGACAAGTATTTTTGCATCATTTCCCACAGTAACCATTGAGAAGTCATCTCAATGCATGAACTGAAAGCCTTCAACCGTCATGTTACTTGAGTATTACTAAGAAACTAAACGCATGGATAGGGATCGTAATTCGAGTATCACTTTCATATAACGGAGTACATTTTAAAGCCAGCTAAAGTCGATGGAAGTTGAGCGACAATGAGGTGCACATCAATTGGGCCATGGCGTCATTTAGTAGACCAAAAATATTAACGGTGTATAGTAGATGCATGCATAGAATAGATTTGCTATTAGGGTATCTTTCACGAAGTCGGTAAACGACGAAGTTGTACCAAAAAGGTAGATAATAAGCTAACCCGCTACATTTAGTGTTGAGTTACAAAAATACACTAAACAGTAGTTATCTAAAATATGTTCATTTGATTTTAAAAATAATAGGAATGGAATCTTTCTAACACCAACCAGGTTACTCAAAATTTTCAATTTTTCGATTTTCACTCGTTATGCTGTACAACGCATTACGGTTTTACAGGTTTTGCTGTAGGTAGACAGAATTTCCACTAGTTTTCGTTTTATCAAAGCTTTTTTCATAACATTTACAATAATTTTGATTCTTAATGGATTTGTCTTGAATTTTCTTCAAAAATTCTGCATTAAATATTTAATTTACCCTTATATGCATTTACATATTTGTATAGCAAATAGCAAGAATATATTGAGAAAGAAAAATTTTCAGCAACTAGGAGTTGTAAGCTTCACTGTTCCTATTTTTGTGGAATGTTTTTTAACTAAGTTTTGTTTTACCTACACTTTGAAACAGTCAAGCTCGCTGTATGATACACTTAACTATATAGTCCTATAGAAGTAAATTGCATATTATAATGGGCGAGAAAGCTCGCTTACTCAAAGATCTTGAAAATCCACAATTGTGTTGCACCAATAATAACAGAAATAAAATAATCATCTTGAGGAGCCACTGTTTATAAATTACTCATCAGAGTTTGAGTCGTGCAACTGGCCCCCGCCAATTTACAGCAAATTTGAACTGCACCAAGCAATACATGAATACAGTACAAGAAGCGTTAAGTATAAATGTGAGTTCTACTATCCTAAAAAATTTAAAATTTAGATAGGGCAGGCTTTGAAGCTGATTAAGGATAGAAACATTCAAGACAAAGAGACCAACACGGGGTGACAGTAGAAAATAGTTGGCATTCGCAATAAGTAGATAATTAGAAGCAAATACCATTAAAGCAATATAGTCCATCTCAGTTATGTTGTTGGTGTATTTATTTCATTTGTCGGAAATATAGTAGACAAGTAGGTTTCAACATAAATCGTAGCTAACAAGTGGTTCATGTTTTTTCGTTGATAACTGTCCGGTTCATCTTAAAGAATTATTTCCAACATTAGATATGATAAAATGGTGTAATTTCAGTAATAATAATTACCACAAGATTCTCGTAGCACAGTCGAAAATGGCTTCCCGATATAACAACGTTTCTTAAAAACAACACTAATTTGTCTCGAAGAGGAAGGAACGTATTTGAATACACAAAGGAAGTTGGGTGGAATATTACTTTAGATTATACCGGGTGTTTTAAAAATTATTACATTTAGTAGGTTTTAAAATTTGTTTGCATGTAAATTTTTGTGTCGCTAGATCGTTATTGGTATTGCATTATAGGTAAATATAACGCATGTTACGGTTTACTTTCGCGTTAGTTGAGGTATTACGTAATATTTCTGGTTTCTGAACGCACGCCGATTGCATTTTTACTTCCTTTTACGATAAAGGAAGTATTGGATTTACCCCAAAAATTCGAAATTCAGTTTTCAACAGATCTTCACGTTTTAGAGTCTCCCGACCCCCAAAAAACATATATTGTTTTCATTGGTCTGTCTGTCTGTATGTCTGTCTGTCTGTGTGTCTGTCTGTCTGTCTGTCTGTCTGCGAACAGAATATCTGAAAAACGAAAAGGTATGACGTTGAAACTTCATATATACATTTTATGTACTATGTAGATGAGACAGCAAGCTTTTGAAAAAAATCGCATAACCTGAAGTAGGTGTTTACTTTTATAATTTTTCAGTTTTTTTTCGATTTTTTCAAAAACGCCTCTTATGATTTTTTTAAACTTTACATTTTTATTACATTTTTGATGTGTATTGATGTGAAATAGGTGATTTCCCAGTTGAATACTTCTAAAATGGGTTTCTTTTGTTTTTTAATTTTTTTTTATTAACTCCTATTTTAAATAGAACACCCGGTATATTATTACATTAACATTTTAGAGAAAATTTATCTCTTTAAGTAACGCTCTATTTTGTACCGTTTTTGTAGAATTTGTAATTTTTGAAAGTTTTTGACAAATGCTTAAAAATTAAAAATGAAATTTGTGGCTAATTATAAGATCACTGTAAAAGGAAGTTGTGTGAGTGTATCACACCAGAGTGTTGTTATCGGAACGCACTTTTGTTTGCGCGAGCAGCCGTGCCTTGCAGCTCGATTTCTTCTCCTATTCTTGAAAAGCAACTTAAGCGGTCGTGTTTTTGGGCCCAACTCGTATCCGAACTTGTAATTCCTGCACATGGTAGAATATTCTTATTAAATGCGATTTACGGATTTGTCGGTTCGACTGTATTAGTTGGTTTGGTTGAGGACAACTGGTCGCTCGCTTGTAACTTCATTTTAAATGGATTTTTTGGGTCAAGAAACCGCATGAAGCAGGCTGTGGTAAGTTGTGGCGTTTCCATTGAAGAAGGCATGCGAAACATTTAGTTGATTTATTGCGTGCTTAGGTTTGCTCTACATTTTTCGCTAATGTGTTATGTATTTATCATTCATTAGCGCTCCTCGCAAGGCTACCAATTTTGAGCCATTCGCAAAGAATTCGGAATGCACTCTGCCGATGGCGAACACATGTTCAATCGCTGAGCCTTTTTGGGGGTTTCAGAAGGGGGAAAAAGTTATAATTATCAGAAAAACTTGAAAATTTACATTTGTGTGAAATTCGTTGTTTGGAGATTTTCTATTGGTCAATTATATACTTTAAGAGAATTCTGAATGTGGGAATTATGCGACCCATGTGGATTTGGGGGTTGCCAAATGGGGAAAACGTTATAATTATCAGAAAAACTTTAAAATTAATATTTCTGTGAAGTGATCTCTTTGGCGACTTTCTACTGGCGTTTTAATTTTTTAAGAAAATTCAGGATGTGGTCATTTTGCTGCCCAGGTGGATTTGGGGTTGCAAAGTATGGAAAACTATCATAATTATCAGAAAAACCTTAAATTTAATAGTTGTGTGAAATTCGTTGTTTGGAGATTTTCTCTTGATCAATTATATTTGTCAAGAGAGAATTCAAAATGTGGGAGTTTGCATCCCAGGTGGATTTGGGGGTTGCAAAAAAGGAAAACCGTTATAATTATCAGAAAAACATTAAATTTAGTAGTTGTGTGAAATTTGCCGTTTGGAGACTTTCTCCGGGTCGTGTGAATTTTCAAAGAGAATTGGGGGTGTGGGAATTTTACGACCCATGTGGATTTGGGGGTTGCAAAATATGAAAAACGTTATAATTATCAGAAAAACCTTAAAATGGGTATTTGTGTGAAATTCGTTGTTTGGAGACTTTCTACGGGTCATGTGTATTTTTAAGAGAATTCCGGATGTGGGAATTTTGCGGTCCAGTTCAATTTGGGGTTGGAAAATAGGAAAAACGGTATAAATATCGGAAAAACCTTAAAATCAATATTTCTGTGAAATTCGCTGTTTGGAGACTTTATGCTTGTCGGTTGTATTTTTAAAGAGAATTCAAAATGTGGGAATTTTGCTGCCCAGATGGATTTGGGGGTTGCAAAATGGGGAATACGTTATAATTAGCGAAAAACCTTTAAATCAATATTTGTGTGAAATTTGCTGTATGGAGGCTTTGTACTGGTCGATTGTATTTTTAAAAGAATTCGGGATGTGGGAATTTTGCGGCCTCGGTGGATTTGGGGGTTGCAAAATGGGTAAAACTATATAATTATCAGAAAAACCTTAAAATCAACATTTGTGTCAAATTCACTGTTTGGAGACTTGCTACGGGTCGATATTCGGGATGTGGGGGTTTTGCTGCCCAGTTGCATTTGGGGATGCAAAATGGGGAAAACGTTAGAATTTAAAGGATAACCTTCAAATCAATATTTGTGTTAAATTCGTTGTTTGGAGATTTTCTACTGGTCGATTGTATTTTTTAAGGGAGTTTGGGATGCGGGGGTGAGGGGGGAATTACCTTATTTACTCAATTTTTAAATAAGGAAAATCTGCAATTTTTTTACTCTGGCCCTTTGTGAAATTGTAAATTTGCAAGTAAATAACGGGTGTTCATAAACAGTCGTCATCCCAGTAGGTTTTGACTTCAGACACGTATGTCTGTTAAAATTGAGAAAAAATGCTCTATGACAGTACTCAATGACGTTTCATTGTGTTGCACGAATTAATCAAAGACATAAAATTTTGTTTTTCAAAGCAACTGGGATGACGACTGTTTATGAACACCCGTTAGTAAATGGCGTGTCAGATTGTAGTTTACTCTAACATGAATAATATTGCTTGGGTTAAGGTCATTGCCGCGCTGCACTTGTTCGACGAATGGTAGTGGCCACTGTCGGCTGTTTGTACTAAAACTTAATGTGCGATTGTAATAGAAAAAATTGATGGGGAATTTAAATATATAAATACATATACATATGTATATGTACAAAAAATGCAAAATTGATTAGTTTATATAATGTAAAAGTTCCCTAAACAGTAAATCCTTTTAAAATATATTTATTGAACAATTAACTTAAAACTAAAGATACATGTCGACTAGACAACTCAAAGGTCTATTCACATCTGATCCCTTTTTCACACTGCCCTGTTCCTCCTAATAAAGTCGTCTTCGCTCCAGTTATTATATTTGCTATTAAAGCACGTTTCATGAGTAAACAAAATCAACTATGAATAATTAATGGGGAGCCACCGATGGGATTGCTTCTAATTCTCACTCCTTTAAAATAGCTAATAAATGTAATATTAAGAATGAATCATATAGGCAATACATCTTCTAAAGTTAAATAAAAAATGTTGAGTGTAATATCGAGTTCAACATCTGCATCTAATTGCAAATTAATATTAAATTATACAAGATGCTGAAAAAGTTCATAACTGTAGTACGTTTCGCGTGGCGTATAATAAAAAATAATAACACAGATGTGAACAATTTTTAAATTTCTTTTTGAGTTCTATCCCTTGTAATTTTTACAGATTTTGGAAATGTTATGCCAGACCTGAAAATTAGCAAAATTCATTTTAAATGCATTCACGAAGGTTGGTAAATTGCAGCTTCTGTAAATTTTTTGGAAACGTATCAAGTTTATTATTTGGTTTCATTTTGATTTGTTTCTAGTCCTCCCCACTACGCTGCTCTTGCTAGTACAGTTAGTACTTTTTGTAGACTTCTGCATCTCTATATTAGTGCTATATCATCTGCGTACTCAATTTTCCAATAATTTATTGATCTCAAAAGATTAGTTATTTAGACCACAAGTGTTAGAATTGCAACTTTGTTTCACAAGTGTGGAGAGTTCCACACGCGTAAAAATAAGCACGCTAACACGAGTTGTATATAAGATTTTTTAAAATTTCATTAAATATTAAAATCTACACTATTTTCTATAGAGTTTTATTTGTCTTCATTTTAGTATTGAACAAGGGCTTGTGGAACCATCAGCAAATTATCAAATGTAGAATGAACTAAACAATGCAGGCATGAAGCATTCTATTCATATTCACAATAATAAGTAATTTATTTCCAAAGGTATCCATTCCTAAATTAAAAGCACCTCACACCGTGACAATAATTTTAAAAAGCCTATTTTTAAAATGAAATAAAAAAAATTAATTTGCGGCACTGCTCCACCTTTCGGTACTACATCGGCTGTCAACACGTTTTTGGTTGGATTGATGTTTGCGCGATGGTTTTGTTATCCCTGTTCTAGTAATCGTTTCCTCCAGTGCAAAGTTAAAAATCTGGTGTGATACACTCACACAACTTCTTTTTACAGTAATCTTATAATTAGTCAAAAATTTCATTTTTAATTTTTAAAAATTTGTCAAAAATTTTCAAAAATTACAAATTCTGCAAAAACCGTACCAAATAAAGCGTTAGTTGAAGAGACAAATTTTCTCTAGAATTTTAAGGTGAATTCGAAAATGTAATAATATACCGGGTGTTTTATTTAAAATAGGAGTTAATAAAAAAAATAAAAAAAAACAAAAGAAACCCACTTTAGAAGTATTCAACTGGAAAATCACCTATCTCATATCAATACACATTAAAAATGTAATAAAAATGTAAAGTTTAAAAAAATCGTTAGAGCCGTTTTTGAAAAAATCGAAATAAACTGAAAAATCACAAGAGTAAACACCTACTTCCGGTTATGCGATTTTCTTCAAAAGCTTGCTGTCTCATCTACATAGTACACAAAACTTATATATGAAGTTTCAACGCCATACCTCTTTTCATTTTTGAGATATTCTGTTCGCAGACAGACACACACACAGACAGACAAACAGACAGACAGGCCAATGAAAAAAAATATGTTTTTTGGGTTTAGGGGACGTGAAGATCTGTTGAAAACTCAATTTCGAATTTTTGGGGTGAATCCAATACTTCCTTTATTGTAAAAGGAAGTAAAAAGGATTGTTGACGGAGCAGTCTATTACTTTAAGAATTTCCATATTTTCATTTCTACTACAGGGTCCGGCAATGAAACGGGAAGATTTCGTAAATAATTTTATTGTTGAAAAATTATTTTTTTTATAATTATTAATACATTAATGGGAAGTAAAAGAGTAGCCATTTGATATACAATGTTAAAAAAAAAATTTTTTTTTAATACTACATCTGCCAAATGACATTAAATTTATGCATTTTTGGAGTCGAGCCTGAAAGTTTTGGATCACTCTTCGTGGGGTTACCTAAAAACAAAAGTGTTTGCAACTGATCCACCCAGGATAATCCCGGCCCTCAAACAACGAATTGGTGACGAGATTGCAGCAATACCTGTTGATGTACTGCGAAGAGTGATGTAAAACTTTCAGGCTCGACTCCAAGAATGCATAAATTTAATGTCAACGAAGGACATTTGGCAGATGTAGTATTCAAAAAAAATTTTTTTTAACATTGTGAATCAAATGGCTACTCTTTTACTTCCCATTAATGTATTAATAATTATAAAAAAATAAATTTTTCAACAATAAAATTATTTACGAAATCTTCCCGTTTCATTGCCGGACCCTGTATTAGCTTTTGTCTGGTTATACTCTTATACTACCCAATGACTGCTTAAAAGTCGATTAAAAGTAAATTGCCTACCATTTATAAATTTTTTGTGTCACAAAATCTACAGCATCTATGGTCGATTTTTCTTTCCTGAACCCTTGCTGATGCTCCGCTAATTACACTCCTGTATATTTTTGTAGTTGTTAGCTGTTGATGTTAATAACTTATAGACCTACCACTGCAGCAGAATTATTCTTCTGTAGCTGCTATAGTTACCCAAAGCAAAGTACTTACCATAAATGACCAAAAACGTACTTCTTAATACTAGTTAAAATTTCAAACGCAACAAACTGTAATACGTAGTTTTAACACCCCTATACATTCATCACAAATTGTATTAAAAGTACCCTCAGTTACAGTGTTGCACAAAACTTTTGTAATAATTATTTCTTTCTATGAATATTTGTGTAATTTTGCATATTATAAAAATAGTTTCAATTATAATTATTGTATTGAAATGGTAGGTACATGATTTGTTAAATATTGGTTTTATAATTTTATATTTTGTCATGAACTTTCTTAATTAGTACTTTTTATTAGTTATTGGCAATTTGGTGGATAGTTGAGATTCGTCATCTATGTATATGTTTTTAGTCTAATGCTTTAATAGTTGCATGAAAATCTAATACTTACATATTGATAAATGTGATCGTTTCATATACTATAAAATACTACCTAAACGTTGATAATTTTATACGAATATAAGAAAAATAAGGCATAGGTTCTATAGAATGGAATTTCCAAGCATTTAAAGAACGCCTGCTATCGATTTAAAAAATCGACATTTATATTTCACAACTTTAGTGACATTATTTGCTTTTACTTTTACGTATAAATAGAGACTAGAGGACCTCCAGAGACTTTATTGCAGCCTTCCTTAGTAATCACTAAAAGAGTATAACTTATTAATCTGAATAAGTATTAACCAAGTATTAATTTCAGAATAAGAAATTAACTGAGCTTTAATAGCCTTGTGTACCAACTTTTTATAATTTTGGTGCACCTATAACGTTCTTCTTATACTTTTGGAAAGATTAAAGAAACTACGAAATTTAAACTGCAGTGAATCGTAAAAGTCGCTACATTTGTTTTCTCAATTGGTTCTCATTCTATAGTCGAAGCTTCGAAGTTTTTCAATTGATTACTTTCTGATTATTAGACTGTCTAAAACAGAACTGACAGAATTTTCCACGTGAGATAGGTAAACAGTCTGAAAAATGTGTGTTGCGGAAAACTTCGAATAACAGAGCAGTAAACCTAGACATATCAAAATTAATTATGGACAAGCCTTTAGATGTCACAAATGAACTGTACATGAAAGACAATTCAATATCTTTAGGGAATTCTCTTCCCTACAATCTAAATGTATCATAATATTTGTATGGAGGTAGCAACCTTTAACGCACAAATAGAAAGTAAAAGTTATTTATGCAACTAGTGTGTAAAGTAGGTCTTTTTAATCGAGTGCGGATCACGACAGCACAAGATTAGAAAAGACCTTTTACACATGTATTGCATACTAGATTTTTTCTACAACCGAACATTTCACATCTTTTATCAATTGCTTTATTTATTTTGGTACTGGTTGGTTAATTGAAATTAGTTTTAAGTTGGCGTCACTGATCGTGATCAATGAACTGTAAAAATTATGTAAAAGTTTGTAAATAGGCAACCCAAAATAAATTTCACTTTTTATGCACTAGGGTTTGTAAAGAACTTTTTATGCAGTGTTTTTTAAAAAGTGACACTTTATAAACTAAGTAACGTGTTTAAATTATCTACTTTAGACACGGTTGTAGAAAATAGCTATTTAGCCAACAAGTGCTAAAAGTCGACGTTTATGCACGATACATGAAAATTCATAACATGTCTCGTGCATAAACGACTTTTAGCACGCGTTGCATACAATATTTTATCTACGACCTTAATTTTACTGTTATTAATCCATAAATATCGATTTAACAAAGGTTTGCATCTATGACAGTTAGAATTTATGTTATAATAAAGAGAGGGCTTTGGTACGCGGGCGAATGTTTGTAAAACCAATACTGTCAAAGTCAGTTATCAAAGCTAATTATTAATACTACACATCTGACTGTATTCATTACACAACGCTTTAATGATTCCAAAAACACTTTACCTCTAACGCAAGAAGTAACTAGTTAGAATGACTGTACAACCACACTTCCAGTTCGAAATTGTAGTTTTATAACCTCACTTCACTTTTAGCACATGGGCTAAAATTAAACAGCAGATTTCTTTAAACACGCTAAATTATAAAACGTCACTTTGAGTGAAAAAAGCTAGCGCTAAAAGACCTACTTTTAGTAGTGGTCGTAAATAAAAGTATTTACCAATATGGAGCGACTTCAATAAATACGTGCGGAAGCGTAAGCAAAATAAATAAATATTGGCTTACTCGTAGCAACGATATTTATCTACGACCACTGCTAAAAGTAGGCCTTTTAGCGCTAGCTTGTTTCACTAAAAGTGACTTTTTATAGTTTGCCATGGTTAAAGAAATCAGCTGTTTACTTTTAGCACATGGGCCTTCGGCTTCGTTTCATAATTTTTATGTCTCGTGCATAAACGTCGACTTTTAGCACTTGTTGCATAAATAGCTATTATGGATTGTCAGCTGTTGCCTCATGAAATATATACGTACAAATTATTTTATTATAATGGAAAATATTGACTAACATAAATCCATATACATTTTTTGTGTAATTACCAACTGATTAAAATAAATAAAACCATGTGATTGTTACTTTATGGAATGCTCTTTCTAATAATTTCTAAATGCATGCTACAATATACTAACAACACATGCAGTAAAGTTGAAACTAAGAAAATAAACTAAAAAGTCGTCCACACTGAGACCATTTTGATGACTTTACCGGAGCTGTAATCTTTAATTACCCTTTTTCGGAACGGTCGAGCTAATGTTCGACGACATGATTTATTTTTACAAAACGAGCATAATCCCGCTGACGCCAGTATGAAGCACAAGGCCCTGGAGGACCCTAGATTACGTTAATTGAAAGACCCACATTGACCCTAAATCCCTTGACCATGGACAACAGTGCAGGGCACTAACGAGGACGGAGTCTAAAGTTTCAGCTTGAAGTTCGCTGCGGTCAGGCTCTCCGCCAACGGAACTTCTAGCACGTATATCGGAACGATTATCCTTTAAGGTTGCCAGGGCAGCGTTTACTGGCACTATTCATCTTTTATTCAAAAGTGCGGTTTCCAAACTCAAGCCGGCGTGAGCGCAATAACAAAGGAAACAATCTCGAGGAATCATAAATTCGTTGCTCTCCGTAATTGATGGCCTTGTTAGGTTTGCTAAATAATGAGATAAATTTTGAAATTAGCGTAATCCAACCTTATTTTTAAATTTAGCCCGGCAATTTTCTGTAGGCTGCTGCTTTAATAAAACTTGCGGTTGGTGCTACTACGGGATTTATGACGATTTATGTTACATGAAATTTCCATATCTTTAAAACACGTAATATTTTCTGTTGTAGATGGAAACCATTAATGAATACAAGCAAAGCGATAAAATCAGTTAAAGGGAATGAATGAAAGCATATTTATTTTTACTGAGCAGAAATATATGCGACAAAACCCACAACAGATTGATTTTACTATGAATACATAGGGTGTCCTCAAAATATATAGAGAAGGGCTAACCACAAATGTGTGGGTCCAAAACAAGACGACAACTTCTACTTCATTATTTTCAACCTTTATTTATCTACAATACGCCATAGGGCACACTTACATTTTTCCAGGATTCCCTGCCTCTGGTTCATTGGAATTATTTTTTCGTACTATTTCTTTGATATTATTGATCCATCACTTTTAAGGCCTTGAAACGATTCTCGAAAACTTTATTCTTCTGAAATATTTCTTTGTAGGTGCTTCTGCTCAACTCCATTTCAACTTATCTATGAATACTACAACGACTATGGCTCCACTTTCTATTCTAATTTCTGTGTTTCATATTCTTTCTCTTCTTGTCACATTCATTACTTCCCTTTCTCATCGCTCTTGAGATGTTCTCAGTTTTTACACACTTTTTCTAGTAAATGTAGCTATTGCTATGCCATTTGATACCATACCATATGATCGAAAACTTTAATTCTCTAGAGAGTTGTGGAGTTTAATTTATATTGGCAGTAATGAGTAAAAATGCTTAATAATACAACCTATACAATATTAACAGAATCCCTTAACTTTCACAGAATGCTTAATACTGAACATAAAGTGGAGCTGCGTATGGAAACTGCAAGAAATGACTGACCATATGTAGTTGTTCTTGTTATTAAGATTTTTATGCATTCAACAAAAACGTTTGTTAAAATTACATTACCAATATCACCTGGAATTGTCGATGTAAAATACTGTAGCAAAGCTATGCGAAACTCTCAGAAATTATTAACTTAAACTTTTAAATTTGGGGTGCACCTGCACGAGCTAAACCAATGAGTGTTGTAAGTCAATTGTGTATATTGCATTTACGAAAACTTTTTAACGTCAAAAGTATGTTTTGCTTACATCGCGCGAAGAGAACTTTCTAAACGTCAAGAACTGATTTCTTTTCGTCGCACTTGTAGCAAACAGCTGGCATCCCGTATCGCCACACCATGGAAGACAAAACAATAATTACGTCTCCAACAAATGCGAGAGGGCTCAGCTGTGCAGCCGATCGACCAAAGAGAAAGTGAAAAGAGTTCGATGTTCCAGATTCCCTTTTATCCCATTCTGGACCCAAATCCGAGACCTACGGAAAGCAGCGAGCAATTACGCAAGTCGCAAGAAGCCGGTAATAAAATTCGAAGCCCTCGTGCCCAGCTGACATGATACTTTAAGAATGTCTTGATGTTTCTATGGACAGGCGTTCTTTCAGGAATCCTTTTCCCTTGCGTAAAGGAGCGGTATATAAGACGAAACAGCATGGGGTTCAATATTGCGTCTGCGTAACCAGTCTCCTCACTTTGAGTTTTTTTGGAGGCTTTTGGTCAGATTCCATAGCCTACTTTTCGAACTAGATTCCGGCGTTTGTTTATAAAATTCATTATTTTTTTGTTCTACATATTAACGTATTTGTATGTGTTCATATTTTATGTTTCAATATAAATAAAATTGATAATATTGCTGTCTACATGGGTATACTTTATTAAACTACAAGTAATACCTCCACCACACCGCATAACATTTTTTCAAAATACCAGTCTCACAACGACTAACAGCACAAATTTAATAAGTAGCAATTCCACAGCTCTCTAAAGGATAAAAGCTTTCCATCATACAGTACTTTTATTCTTAATTTTTACCCATTTTACCCTTATCCCTCGTTCCATTGATATTTTATCCGATTTCCAGACTTAATTCAGTTCTACTTTAATTGTAACATTGGAATATAGGTTTTGCTCTATTTGGTAACATGAATCGATGCTAATATCTTGTAATACTTTTGATGCTGTCCATAGTTCCACCACACCAAGAGCCTTCTGCAAGTCTACAAAAAGAAGTTGAGTCTTTGATTACATTGTTCGTAGTTCTCGACTAGTGTCGGTAAAAATCTAACTTGTTAGTCTACTAATAATTATTATAGAAGTTTGCATAAATAAAATAATACACTTATTCGTCTGTGGTTTACAATATCTGCACGGTCTCCTTTCTTATGGAAAATCATTTTCCCATGTAGTCGGTAATTTTACCACTTCTACAGATTGACTTAATAACAATTTTATGAGTTTTATAAAAGCCTTTTCTCAATATTACAACTTTTAAGTAATACTTATATACTCACTTTGTGCAATTACGTGGGTGGGCTGAAAAGTAATGCACATATGCTTGTAGAACGCGGACGAAATGACCTACGGAGAAGCGCATGTACTCGAAAGCCACATCCGTCCTTTATGCGCATGCCAAGTGTGAAGGAGTTTCGTTCACCAGTTCGTTTTTTAGTAGCGAGAGTATGGAGGTGTGTTCTAGTGCTATGGAGGATGTACCTTCCGAATGCAACCATTACACTAAAACGCTTACCAGCTCAAAAGTGAGAAACAAAAAACTGCACCAATTCGCGTACACACTTCAAAGTCGTGACGCGGAATTCACGCACGTAATACTGTCATACCAGCTACACATTTAAACCTAGGTTTATTGAGGTAGTTTTATAACTACAATAATAATTCTATAAAATATAAAATTAGACAAATGAACTACAATGTCTGTAGAACGAAAACAAGACGTTTCAGAGCAGTATTAAGTTTCAAAACAAGTATTATTGACAATTATGCACAGTGGAATAACAGTCATACCGGAGAGCGTTAAAGGGTTGAAACATTTTTTTGCTGGTAACAATAGAATACTTACAACGATTTGAATAGTATTCGGTGTGATATACTACACAAATTTATTATCTTTTGAAATAATATTAGTTATTATTGGTGGACCACTAGTGAATAAAACATGTGTCCTTGCTATTTTTTATATCGGTTACAATTTAGATTTAAAAAAATCTAAGTGAGTGGACCATATTCTTTTAAAAGAAGTTATAATGCAGTTGTTAGAAACGCGAACGATCTGCAACCCATAATTAGTTACCGTAGAAATAAAAATTTCTCAAATTAGGTAAATGCAGAAATTATGCACAAAATGTAGTTTTATTTTTTGCATTGAAATAAAATTTTTATGCACAAAAATGCCGATCACTCTGAGAATATGTTACCGTCAAAAAGTGCCACGCTTCGATTACACATTATGTGTTCTCGTAACGTAATGGACTTATCGGTTGCATTGAAAGACTCTTTGGCGCTTTTTGGTATTTTCAACAACCATTGCAAATTTTATAAAGCAATTGCACGTCGTCTTTACTGCAGTTAGTCGGCTCTCTGGTTAGTTCATGTAGCCTGAACGTTTGTTTGGTGCCATTTGAAGCTGGTCAATTTACTGTAAATTTATTGCATTATTACTGTAACTACTTGTCTCTATGCTAGTATGTTTATATTGGCATTTGTTTTTCAGCATACTGTCATTTACGTTACACATGTCTATAAAAAGAACTCCCTAAATTGTAACAGATATCAAATATTGCAAAATGCAAGAAAATAGTCATGAATATCTCTTTCTGGAAATAGAAATTAAAACCCTTGCCGTTAAGAGTCCGATCTATGTTGTGACACCTACGATTCATTCACTAATGGTCTACCGATATTAACCAATATCATCCAAAAGATGGCTTATACCTCATACTGAGTACTATCCAAAACAATGCAGATGTTCTATTATTATAAGCGATTTTGCTTTGGAGAACTTTGACGTTGGCTTAACTAAATGCATTTAAATATAAGTAAGTTGCGTCAAATCGTCCCAAAATGCTTTAAGCTCAGAAACTTGTCACTGCATTCGAAATATATCAGTGCCTGTTTCATGATACAGGAGCATATTAATTTTTTTTTTTTTTTTGTACAACAACATATTTTAACCTAGAGAAAACGTTATTCTGAAACAGTTGCATCTTATGCAGTAGTTATTATTCTGCAATTATCTATAGTGCCAACAAAGACCTATATATTTTCTTCTATCATAGCAATGTTTTACATTATAACGATTGAAATGAACCCGACATCGACTTTCCAAAATGCTGTTGAATAATTCCACTGCAAGTAAATATGTTTATTTGTTCCTCACTTGTAAACATCAATTTATTGAGTCACTGTATTAATCAAGAAAGTTTATTTTAACAAGTTACTAACTTGTAAAATCTTTACAAGTTAACTGTCAGTTTTACAAGCGTGTTCATAGATAAATGATAACGTGAAAATCCAGAGTTGTCTTCCTTAGTATGTGTCATAGTGATGAATTTAGTTGCTTGTCAGTTTGACATTTTGAATAAATGGTAAATTTCTAGTTATTTACAAGTGAGGAACAAATAAAGTATTCAACAATACACGCAAGGTAACAGGTTTTACTGGCTCAAGAAGGTATGTATCGTATGTTGGTGTGTATTTTAAACGAAGTAAAATCGAACGATCTTCTTGAATATTGAATGACATTGAAACGAAGCCAAACAAAAACTTGTGGAAAATAAAGTGTGAATAGACAACATATCGCCATTTTTTCAGCATTTAGCTTTAACATTAGCTAATAGATTGAGAGATGTGTATGTTTTTAAATTACTGTGACTACTCTTGTAGTCACAGGCGTAGAGCATCCTACATGCTTTACTAAACCCAAGTTATAAGGTAAAATAAATTCTACAGTATGTGTAACCTCAAGTAGTTTAGGCCTAGATTGATACTATGTGAAGACCACCCTAAAGAAATCCGTAAATGTAAATTTTATTATTGTATAGATCCTAACAATGTAAAATCATATTAATACAGTTACAAAGAAGTTTCTTTTAAAATTCGTACTGTGATGACCATTGGATGACAGTGGTAGCGTTAAGAAATGATGCATGGGGACATGTACTTACTAAATGAATGTATTAAGAAAAGCTTGATTCTGATCACTAAAGCTCCCACTCACCCGTCAGTATTTTATACTGGATGGATTTATGTGTACCACAGTTTCTGCTAAGTATCAGGAACTCTGTAATTTCTTTCTGATGTGCCTTATCCGTTTCGCGTATGTTGCCAATTCTTATCTTGTTGACGAAGACTCTGAGGAGTGATTCTGTTATCAGCCCAAACCATTGTGGAAAATTATTCAGCCACGACGTTCTTCTCTTTCAAGGGCCTCTCTTTTCGTAGAATATTGTACGTCTCCAGATGCGATATAAGATGTTCAAATTTCCGGGTTTTTACTGTTTGTCCAGCTACTTTAATGTTCCTCTATAGACACAAATCTTAAAAGCTTTTAGTTTCTCCACGGAGATCTCTGTAAAAGTTCACATCTCTACGTATAAAAAAACAAATAACAAAGCATAATCCGCAATTCCCATTTGAATTCGCAACTGTACAGGACTTGTCTCGTCGTCGTGAAGGTTGCTTTGGCACGCTCAATCTGATCTCAAGTAAATGATCGCAGGTTTCATCAAAAGTAGATTCAGGAACAGCTATTGTTGTTCTATACTATTGGTAACGGGAACAGTATCGTTGGCCTGTTGAGGGTTATTAAAGAAAGCCGTTTACTTTGCTTCCTTTCTCTTCTAAAACTCTATTAAATATTTGTTTCCAATCAAAGGCGATTCGATACACATTTGCCTTACTTCTCTTTGTTATCTACTTTGATGTTTGTTTTCTGGCTCCAGTACAACTCGGCTATTATGAAGAGATCTTTGTCATCAATGCCAACAGTTCTGAGTACTTTTATCATGTTCATCTAGGCCAAAATGCCTTCTCGAAAACAGGGCTTTACTTGTATCGAGGTTCTTCTGGCACCTATATTGTTTTTCTCTCAGTTGTTCGTCTACCTTGTTGCGGATTATGTCATGTACAACCCAAAAATCAGTCTGATAGTGCAATCATCTCTCTTCCATTTACTTTTTCCAGAATTGCAACGTATACTTTAACCCGTCAGATAGCATTACTCCTATCTTCTAAATAAAGTTGAAGTATCCATATATATAATAGGCTTGTCTGGGACGCTGTTTTGTGTGTCCGGGACGCTGTTTCAGCAGCCAAACCGTAAGAAATAGAGAAAAAAGTTATGAAATTTATATGTTTGGAATGGTCATGTCAGGTCAGGAAACGAATTTCAGTCACGTGACACTTCCGGTTTTCGAGAAATCACGTGATTTTCGTCCGTCCGGGACGCTGGTCCGTCCGAGACGGTCTTTTTTGTTTTATTAAATGAGACATTTGTCTCACTGGTTGCTAGTTACTAGTAATAGGATAAAGTTCTCTTCCAAAGCTTGGGCAGTTCAGCAATCCTACCCTATATAAATTAAAATTTATTCATTTGGTGTTAAGTCTAGTCATCTTAGACAATTTTTAAAAAGAAGTATTAAACGCAACGCTTAAAAATGCGTGTTTATAGAGGTGTGATTAAAAAAAATTATATAATAAAATAATTAAACTGTTCGTACCTAAAAAAATTGTAACGGCAATTGAAGAGTTACAATATAAATAAATAATCGATATGCTTTAATTACCTCAATTTTGATTTTGACCTATTTTGCGGATTTGCAACTAAAAAAGTTGCTAAACGGTGATAATATGTTTTCTTGCAAAGGTATTGCTGCAACTACAAGGTGTATTTGTAAAAATAGACCACCTTGTTTACATTGAATACTATTTTCCATATCTATTAAACAGTAAGTTTACCAGATTTTATTGAGGATAGTACTTTCGAATTTGTTTGGTATTTTTAAGATTTTCAAAAATGTAGAAAAACGAATAACCCGTAACCCCATTATTATAACTTACGCTAGCATGAAAAGTTTAAAGGTAAAGAAATTCATCAAGATAATATATGAAAGATATTTTAAGACATGCATATATGTGATACAACCGTGAAGCGTTGCTTTCAAATTAATGTTGATGTTAGAATTTAGAATTTCTAAATGTCTAAATGATCTGATAATGACAGATCGTCAAACTGCCGTAGAACAAATGGTTAAGAAATTATCAATCTCGCATCAACATAGGTTTTTTATTATGTATTAATTCATTATGAATGTTAATAGGTCCTTACATTCCTTGTTACTTAAATAGCTATTATTATACGCCACGCGAAACCTTACTGCGAAGTTCTACTGCATAGCAACTCATTAATAATAAAATACGTACTACAGTTTTGAACCTTTTCAGCATCTTGTACACTTTAATATTAATTTGCAATTAGATAAAGATGTTGAATTCCATATTACATGAAATTTTTTTATATAACTTTAGAAGATGTATTGCTTATATCAGTCATTCCTATTATTACATTTATTTAAAAGAGGTCTGGGAATTACAAAGCATCCGATCGGCGGCTCCACATATTATTGTTCATAGTTTATTTTGTTTACTCATTAAACATGCTTTAATAGCAAATATAAGAACTGGAGCGAAAATAATTTTATTAGCAGGAATGGGGCAGCGTGAAAAAGGGATTAGAAGTAAATACATCTTTGAGTTGTTTAGTCGATATGTATCTTGAGTTCTGGGTTAATTGTTCAATAAATATATTTCAAAACGATTTGTTGTTTGAGGAGCTTTTACATTGTCTAAACTAAATAACTTTGCCTTTTCCTTACATATATATATATGTATATGTATTGTAATGATATGAATACAGGGTTATAAAAACCAATTTTAAAATAGGATTAAGGAATTACAATAGTTGAAAATTATTGGGATCAGTTTGAATATGTATTGGTAATATGAATAATTAGTATGTAATTAGAAAAGAAAATAGAATTTATAAATAAATAAAATATGGCTAATTGAGAAACAGAGGGATTAGAATATAATGTAATATCTAAATATGAAATTTGAAGGTAATGACAAATACTTAATCGAAATAGAGTATTGCACATAGTAGCTAGAAATAAAAAATAAAGATATAGTGTGTTGAAAGGAGAAAATATGATATCATTAAGGACTTTCTTTTCATTATTAAGATAACAAATTTTGAAGAATGTAAAGCTGTAATTAACTTGGTGTAATTTAAAAGTATGAAATGAACCCTATTTTAAAGTAAAATGTTTGGAAATTAAGAAGGGTTGATATTAAGACTAAATTTTCGTGGTGAAATAGAAATGGAATTTTAATTTAAAAAGATGACATACAAAATGGAGGAAGATAGCAAGTATATGGTGAAAAAATAAACTAAAAGCAATACTAGCCTACAAAGGAAAATAAATAGAGAAAAATACTAAGTTAAGTTTATTGAAGAATTACATTTGACATTGTATATCAATTGATTTGGTTTGCATCGATCTGTTAATACGAAAGGAGAGTTCTGGGGGAGAGACGCTTGGTTCTTGGTGCTGGTCAGTGGAGCAATTTGGAGGAGTGTTTTTGGATGTGGTGTTGGACACGAGTGACTGCAACTGGGGCCTGTTTGGGTCCATGCTGTAAGGGAGCTTCTATTTCTGATTCTAGGCAGTTTTTACATATTGGGTGTCATTGGAAGCTTTCTCTGTGTTTGTTGACTGGAGCAGTCGTGGTTGTTGGCGGAGTGGAACAAGATCGTTTACATCAGGGACATTGATACGATCGAGTGAAAGGTGGGTGAGTTTAGGTATTTAGATAAGAACAGAAAGAAAATAAAGATAAAAAGGTGAATTTATTATTAAGGGATTACTTACTGTTTGATATTGATATGTGGCGAATGTCACGATCTGGTAGGTATTTTTCATAGAATTTTCAAATTTGTTTGACATATCATTTGACAGAGGTTATTTTTGACTTGCAATAAAATTTAAATCAGAACATCAACTTTCAGAATAAACAATCTAGATAAAAGGAATCCACCTCTGATTTTCAGAAACTAGCACAAAAGATAACTATTAATATTCAAATAATGTAAACAGGACAATTTAAATTGATAAAAATATAATTTATAAATATCTACCAATATGTAACACAAGTAAGAGCTCGAATTGTATCAGTATTTATATTTTAAAATTCCCATCAATTTTTTCTGTTACAATCCCGCATTACGTTTGACTACAAACAGCTAACATTAACATCCCACCCTGCGAGCGGCCACTACCATTCTGCGAACAAGTGCAGCTCGGCAATGATCTTAACCGACGTAATATTATTCATGTTATAGAAAAATACAACCCCACATGCTATTTACTACTTACTTGCAAATTTAAAATTTCACAACGCGCCAGAATAAAAAATCCACGTTTTCCTTATTTAAAAATTGAAAAAATAAGGTAGACATCCTTCAGAACCGCATCTCGACCTTAAAAAATACAATCGACCAGTAGAAAATCTCCAAACAGCGAATTTCACACAAATATTAATTTTAAAATTTTTCTGATACTACTGTTTTCCCCATTTTGCAACCTCCAAATCTACCCGGGCCAAAAAATTCCCACATCCCGAATTGTCTTAAAAAATACAATCGACCCGTAGGAAGTTTCTAAAGAGCGAATTTCAAGCAAATATTGATTTTAAGGTTTTTCCGATAATTATAGCGCTTTCCCCATTTTGCAATCCCCAAATCAACCTGGGCCGAAAAATTCCCTCATCCCGAATTCTCTTATAAAAACAATTGACCAGAAGAAAGTCTTCAAACAGCGAATTTCACAAAAATATTCATTTAAAATTTTGCTGATAATTGTAACGGTTTTCCCCATTTTGCAACCCCCAAATCCACCTGGGCGGCAAATTTCTCACATCCAGAATTTTCTTAAAATTCTTAAAAACCCACAGATTCATTCACATACTGCCAAAAACATTTTTTTTAATTCCCCCTGTTTATGTGAACATCCAATTTGCTACAAATGCACCTCAGCTTTCTACCGCTGTAACTTCGCCCCCGTGGATCGCAGACCCCTAAAATCAGCCAGTACAATTAGCTTTTGTTCATCCTCTTTCTAACTGGTTCCAAATCACCTTTCGATCTTTCAAAAAGTATGCGATATAATAGCACCGAACGCTTTCGTGTCCAACAATCGTTTTAACCCCCGTATTTTCGCTCCCTCGAATCTTACATTTTCACAACCTCTCCAGAAAGTTCACCCTTGACGAGATCTTCAAAATGACACTAACAGCATTCGCCCGCAATACGTAAACTTGCAAAAATTTGCGAAAACTGCGCATTTTTCAAGTATTGTCAGGCCATTTCTATATTTTACCATTATGCGACTTTGTTCGAGTGTTTTCAGTTCAAAGATTACGATTTCGCGTCAAATTTTTTTATGCTTAATATTTCTCCGTTAAATTTAAGTGTGTTTCGAATTTCGTGCAGGCTTTGGCATTGTTGGCTTCAAATCGTCACGCAGGTGTGCTTTCGACCCGGGCGATGACTGAACATCTGTGGGGT
>CALNHX010006932.1:31415-81282 GCA_940337035.1 Agriotes lineatus
ACACGTAAATGTGATAGAATATCTTATAAACTTAAAGACATCAATTGGCTAAATATGTTAAACAGACGTTATTTGCATTACTCAGTACTATATTGTAAAGTTTTGTTACTCAAAACACCACCTTATTTATATTATAAAATTACATTTAGAACAGATCTCCATAATTTAAATTTGAGGTTCCGGAGCAACATTACTATACCACGATTAATTAACGAATTCGGACGACGTCGATTTACTTATACTATAGCGAAATGGTGGAATGACTTGCCACAGAACCTCAAAGTGTTATCGTTACTTGCGTTTCGACATCAGCTTCGCTTATTACTATTATCTAGACAAAATTGTTAATAAAAATTCTTTCAGTATCTCATAAAGCTCGGTCGGCACCGGTAGATGTTTGCGTTGTCGCGCTCTTTCTAACTAATTAATTTAGATGGTTGGAGGCGGCGCGACTGCGGTGGCGTGAGCGTCCGCTGTTTTTTTAAAATAAATTCTATGTTAACTTGCTACTTAAAGCTTCCTCAGGCATACCACGCAGGACAGACAGAAAGAAAAACACTGCAGACGAACTATGGGGTTAGATGGTAGAACCTCATACATTGTTTGATTTTATTATGTTTATTTATTCAGAAATATAGGCCATATATTATTATTATTAAATGAAATCACAATTTGTTACACAAATCTCATATCAAATATACCTCGAGAGGAGTAAAAACCTACTTTAGTGAGTGGTTCCATCGAATGGAAATGTGCACGGTCTCTGTAGTGCGTTTAAATGACGCAATTTGAGGCAGAGTGTACATTTAGTCGGTCTGGCTAACACGACTAATCGGTGTATGTCGGGCGAAATCGTGAAGTCTTCGGTGTCGAATTCTCGAAAGGCATTCCAGACGCTGCAATTGAATTCGAGCTCGACATGACAGCGGTATTTTGTTATTCAGATGGTAAGAAGATTAATCACTTAAAATAGAGCACCTTCATATCTCCAATCGTAACTTCTTAACGCCTTATGAGATAGGCCCCACCTTAAGAGAGGAGGTTTTGATAGATAGTGGAGATATTTTTTGAAGCATAACCTTCATTTACTTACAGTTTCTCAAAGTTTTTAGTATGGCTCTCATAGAAGTCTCAAATTATTATATATATTAGCGGGTCCTACTGCCTTTGCCGCATTCCGCATTTCGATCGCAATTTGCTGTTATCTCTCCGAGCTCCTTCATCTATTGCTCTATCAGTCATAATTTTCTCTATGCCTCGAATCCAGGATGTTTTTGGTCTTCCCCTTTTCCTTCGGTTCTGTGGTGTATAATCCAGAGCTCTCTTTGGCCACCTTTCTTCTGGCATTCTCATGACATGGCCGTACCATATAAATTGTCTGGATTCTACTCTATCAATAGTGCCATAGATGCGATTTATTTTGCGTTTTATCTCTACCTTTCGGACATGTTCCAACCTTGATATTCTACATGCCCTTCGCATGAAATCCATTTCGACAGTCTCGAGCCTTTTAGTTTTCTTGGCAGTCAGCTGCCTAACCTCCGAGCTATAAGCTAATATGGGCTCTACTATTGATTTTTAGATTGTAATTTTTGTGTTTAACTTTATGTGATTGGACCATAGTAACGAATTTAGCAGACGGACACTTTTCCGACCTTGTTGAATTCTATTATCAATATCTTTATTTGACGTTCCTTCTTGTGATATTACCGTGCCCAGGTATATGTTTTTCATATATTTTTTTATTTCCCTATTTATTTTTAGTGTTGGATCTTCAATATTATCTCCTATTACAAGGTATTCGGTCTTGTTACATTCATATTTAGACCCCATTTTGTGTCCTCTTCTATCAACTTCCTGATCATAAAATCCATGTATTCCTCCTCGTTGGCTATGATGACTTGATCGTCTGCAAATAAAAGCGTTGTCAGACACTTATCATCTATCTGTATCCCCATTCCTGATGATACTTTCTTCGTCCATTTGACTAGTGTTTCTTGGATGTATATTTTAAACAGGGTACCTTGTTTAAGATCCTTTGTTACTTTAAACGGTGTTGACATCACATTTCCTAATTTAACAGCGCTAACAGATTCTTTATACATATTCCAAATTGCTCGAATATATATGTTACTAAGACCATTCGTTGTCAGAACTTCAAATAAATTTTTCAAGGATATGGAATCGTAGGCATTTTCTAGGTCAACAAATACTAAATGAGTAGAAAGATTCCTTGCAGTTCGATTTTCGACTATTTGTTATAATTATTAATTGCTTAAAAATTTTAGTAGATTTTAAATTGATTACGGTTATGATAAAAGTTAAAGATTATTTATCGTTTGTGAATCACGCGAAGCAAAGGTTGCAGTATCTTGTAGAATTAACTAAATCCGTAATGCAACTGTAATACTACGTGTATTTACGTGTTCACATTATTTAACTACGATTGCATAATAGATAGACAAATTACGATATAATTCAAAATCTTTTCTTAGATTTTAATATAGATGCATGCAAATAAATTCATTAAACGCATTTTTTTATGTTGGCAACTTCCAAAGTGAATAATTATAACAATGCATTATTATCTATTTTCTCAAAATACGATAAAGTGTAATCTACAGACATAATCATAGCACTAAAAAGAGATATTGCACGTGATAGATTGTCGCAAAATGTTCTTTGCTAGTTATAGCTCTTTTATGCATTACTGATGTAAGTTCTAAGCTATAATTTAAAAATAATTTTCACGGATTTAACTGTACGTATTTCCAGAAACTTTTAATAAATGTCCTATTTTTACAGACATGATAAAATTTCGTTATTTAAAAATATAATATTTCTTATCTGGTAGTTTTATATTTTCCATGTGAGTGAGTATTCAATTTGAACTGTATAAAATGATCTGTCTGTATAGCGAAAAATCTAAAATACATACCCGTATGTAATGGCATGTATTGGTTTATTAAAAGGTATTCAAGTAAAATCGACTTTCTGTTGCTCATCCTGGGTAATCTGCCCTCGTGCGTCTTTTTAAAATTATATTTGCATTATTTATTATTCATTTGTATTCATATATTCAAAATACTTATTTTAGAACTAAAACAGCAGGTAGTACTAAAAATATGCGCAACACAACACTTGATCAAAAGTTAAGAGAGCCTTTCACCGTTTAACAGGTTATTTTAAAAATATAAGTGAAACGTGTATTCTGTAGATCTGGGTGAATGTTAGGTCTCAATTTGTGACAAGAGCGTTTACTTGTGGAACGTCTTTTATCCTAACAAAATTTCCTTTCAACCGTATGTATAATTTATCTCCCAAGTTACACAGGAGAGACGAAAATGGATCGATAATGGATGTATACTGACAGAAACACCCCCTATTATTCAAACAGTTTTATTGATATGAAATGCATGCGTTTAGGTCGATTCGAAAAAATCTGTTTGATGTGTAAAAATGTATTCACTAGCGTATTCGATATCAAGTTCAAACGTGAAGCATTGGCATTGGCACTGCATTAATATTTGAGGTGGGTGTTCCCGTTTCGCTTTTATTTGTATGGCGCCCGGTATAGATTCCTAACAGCTTTTCTGTCATAAATATTTGTAGTGAATGCAATAGGTATATCTATTGGCAGTTATTGGGAAAATGATTGCAAGAACATTGTGTATTGTTTTATAAAGTATACATATAACGAAACGGCTAACATATTATTTAAAACATTTGTAAATGGTAAATACAAAAGGTGGAGTTTTGTAGATCACCCAAGACTAATAAGGTGCTAAACCATTTACAAAAGAATTACATGCTCTAGTTTTTGAAATTCTAAATTACAAGCTGTACAATATCCCCAATTAGGGTATATAACTAACAGACGCTGTTTATACCCCGAATTTACGCTGACAGTCTACTATGCAAATTCCCAATCGTAGGTTCATATACCAAGGAAACCCAGCGAGCACACGCTAGCTTAGACGAGTCATGCTCCGATGGCTGCATAATCCACCATAAATCACCCACTTTAAGTCATGATTGTTGAATTCCAGTTGCATAATAACAAGGATCTGCCTCACGCAGCTATTCTTGGCGATGCGTCAATAGAGGATGCAAGCGCTTTCTCTGTCGGCGTATTTAACATTTCGATCACCTAACCACAACGTCGGCAGGACTTAGAAACTTTCCGTTAAAAAACAGCCCACTATTAAGATACTTCTCGGTCCTACGAGTACACCACTCCTCGAACGCTAAGGTCACCTAATCCTACGACAAGAGAAAACACTCTGTCAGTTCAAAGCAGACTTTGACACACTCTATAGGTCCAGACACGTTTCTTTTTCGCATCACACGGTATTCGCAAAGGCATCAGCACGGTATACACTAACACATCAGTGCTGTATATGCAAACACACTGAGGCGCACTTAAACTTTAACTGCGACATCCTATTTACTTTTTGTTACTGATAGTTTGTCAGGTCTAATATTAAATTCGAGTAAGAAAAAATAAACAACATACATGTACAATTCCGCTGTATATTAATATGTTACTTTAAACACTCAAGCGAGCAAGGTTAAGTTATTTCAAGGAATTACAAGCAACATTTTTTATTGTGCTGTAGAAAAGTACTTATTATACTCAGTCACACTTTGAAAAATAAACAAAAAGGTATTAACAGAAGTAGTATGAAGAATAGACACAAAACTATTAATTGTGTGAGTTGTGAAAAAATTGCAAGTTGACCGAAACTAAAGTATAACAAATAAACGACCTGGGCAATTGGAAGATTAAAACATACTATACAATAGTATTATGAAGACCGGAAAAAACAGCTCACACTTTGGGACTGGAAATAAATATAAAACGAACGAAGTCTTGGAAATGAAAACAGAGAGGTTAGAACAAAATTGGATCATTGGAGAAAACGACATGGAATTAGTGATGGAAGTCACATACTTCGGAAACAAAATAGTACCAATAACTTATACAAGAAGTAAGTCACATGATTATGAAACGGAATGGAACATTCCGTGCGCTACACGAAGTTCTTGAATTTAAATTAAAAGAGAGAGGTGCACAAATATTGATGGACAAGACTATGATCACGCCATTGTTACCTACGTCTGCAAAACGTGGCCCTAAATATCGTCGAATTTGTGAAAGTTGGATGTGTTAGATGGGTAAGTCATGTCGAGAACATGAGTAAAGACAGAATACCAAAAGAAATTATGAATGATTAAATTGCTACCAGTCATTGTAAGGCCAGACCAAGAAGTCATTGGTAGAACAGCGTGATAAAGAAAATACTTGGAGTGAGGAATTGGAGGGTTAAATACGTAGTGAAACCTATAAACTTAAGGAAAAAGATAAGAAAATTAAATTCTTAAAACTAGTCGCATAAAAATTCAATAACGAACGGTAAAACAATTAAGAGAATCTGGAGGCAGCCTGAAGCAGTCACCGAAGTGTGTGCTACAAGAAGAAGATGAACTAATAAAAACATAACGACGTGGTGGTGCCAATAACTAAAAAGATAAGTACAAGAAAGGAGCCGGAGATGAAAGAAGTACTTTAACACACAGTCAAAGGCAGAGTATGAACGTTATAAGTCAGAAAGAAGTAGTAAAGGCTGCCAAACGCCTAACTTGAAAAGAATTTGAAAACCTATTTTTGCCCGCCGGGGAGTCGCCTGATATGACGAGATTTCCCAATACCATTGGAATTACAAAGCCACAACGCTGCGGCTAACGTCAGCACAGGAAGACCGAATTGGACAATGATTATCTCGAGGCTCGAGGCTCAATAAATTTAATCATTTGCTAATGCCGGCTCCCTGTGCTGACGTCACGCCGGAGCGATGCGGCCTTGTTCCTTAGGTAGCATTGGATTACCCCGGAACATGCCAACATGGCATGAGAGACTAAATGCATACCAAATGATTGGAAAATTGCAATGATTATTCCGATATACTGGCTTGGTATAATTATTATAGCTGCACTGGTTAACTGAAATGGAGCTTTTTATTATGAAATAAAATATTATCCGACATGCCACTCTATCATAATTCTTTTCCTCCGCCTAGCCGTTAGGTTCGCAAAACTCCAATCCCAGGGTTGAGTGTCTACACCAGGGCTGCCCAACTTCAAGGGGTTCAAGGGCCACTGTAAAAAAATTGAAGGTTATGAGGGCCGCATCATAACATGTGTTGTATGCGATTTTGTGTGTGATTTGTAATAAATATAAAACGTGTATATTTCAATACTAATTTTTATTTATTCAAGAAGCTTAGGTTACATTACATGTTCTAAAAGTGATTCTAAACAAAAAAATTCATATTCACTTTAGGTAAATTCCTTTCCGTTCTTGAGATACCGACAAAAGAAAAAAAATTACATCAATTAATGTAAATTTACGTATAGAGATGTGACGTTTCACCCCCTTACTAAGGGCGTCAAATTTTTACCCATCGGGTTAAGCTCAAATCGGAGAAATACGTTCACTCAAATATATATTCGATTAGGTAAAACACCAGATAATTACCAAAACAAATATAATGTTTTAGCTGAGTTGTACATTATTTAACATTAATATTGTTCTTCGGCGAGTGTTGCGGGTCCCTATTGGTAGTCCGCCGGTACGCACGCCGATTCTTCGAGGAATGGGCTGAGTAGGTCTTTTGTTCCTGCAAACTTGACATTCCATTCAGCAGTGATTTTAAGCTGTAATTTTCCGGTGAATTTAGCGATTGTAAGAGTTACCTGGGGCGGGCGTTAGTGCCTAAATCCTGGTGCAGCGGTTCCTGATACGTTACGACGTCTAGGTGTCGTTCTTGGAGCGAACGGTGTGTCAAATCCTGCAGATGAATTTTTTTCGCCTTGAGCCGGAAAATGATGTTGACATTCCCCCGATAGGGAATTTGCGGGCTGCGGAATCGAACGTCGAAATCCAGGAACTCGCCTTTTAATGACCAAAAGGAGGCCCTGCAGGTGAGTTTATGAGGGGCGCCTTCAGGACTCTAACTGCTCACAAGCGGGGTAGAGGCTGCGATTCCTACATTTCACCTCTCGGGGCGCCGGGATTTGCGTTTACAAATTAGGCGGTCGGAAATGGATTTTAATCAGTTAGCCCTGCAAAACAGTACAGCGTATTAAGGCAGGGTTAACGCCTCGGGGATTCGATTTCCCAAGAAAGTTCAACAATCAAGGTAAAATCGAATTCTAGCGGTCTTGCTCTTGCGGAAAATTTGAACTTCTCGGGCTGACAGTACAACACGTCATCTCCCTTGAAGCCTGGTCCGGTAAGGGTTGGAGGTCTACTCCGTTAGACAGTTCAGCGTGTCAGACCGGAGGGCCCAGGTAGAAAAGGAGAGAACAGGATCAGGACTGGTGGACTCAAGAGGGAATTCGATCCGCGGGCCGCAAAAATATCATAACGGGCCACATGCGGCCCGCGGGCCACATGTTGGACAGCCCTGGTACACAGTTAAACTTTTACGCAATTGTATATTTGCTCGAGTATGGCGAATGCTTCTCAATAAAATTTTAACCCGAAATAATGACAGCAAAATGACACAGAATTTGGCGTTCAATTTTACTTTTAATCCAAGAAAACTGTTGGTAATTACGTCACAGATAAATAACAATGAAAATAATTGCAACTTCGTAACTATGCAAACCTGTTTATCGGTAACGAAGGACGCCGTTTGATCCAACGCTGTCTCCATTCAAATTTCAAAAGGACGCCAACTTGATTCAGAACCATTTTGGGCCTCCGGATGCTGCAAACTGCTAAATGCGCCTTTTCTTCCACTCTGCGTCGTCGTCTGCTCGCTGGAACCGCTTTGCTCTAATGTGTCGGAATCTCTCTCGCCTGCGTTTTTTGGATGGCCCGCCTTGCTGTTTGCTTGTCTTCGCTGATACCCCCAATGTCGTCGCTGCACGTCGTACCTGCTCTCAGGCTTTGTTTGCTGCTCCAAATCGTCGCTGCACCTCTCCAAATCGTAGCTGTGTGAAGGTCCAGAATTTTGCTGCTCCAAACTATTTACCGGAAACACTGCACACACACACACACAAACTAGCCCCCGTCTGGACAACAATAATACAACCAGTTGTAACACAAAAAGGCTTTAATTGCACGAAGATTTACAACAATTTTCTTTGGAAGCCAGCACACAACCTTGTATTTGGCTTCGCTTGGGCGAACATGCGTTGCTTAGTAACTTACTGTATTTTATTATTTTGTGAGTGCACGTACAGCTGATTGCAAATAAAACTGGGACAGCTAATATGTAATATTGTAATATGAAGTACAATAACATATTAAATACTCGTAATTATGTTCCTTTTCTTATGCTTCTATCTTTAATAATATTTTATGTATTCACCTACGGAAATATAAGTTAGAGAAAGTTTCACACGTTAAAAACGCAAAAAGTAGTCTCAAGACTTGTCCCACTTTTATTTGCAATCAGCTGTACTTGATCTTATAAATTAAATGTTTGTTTTTGTCGAATTATCACATATTATTGCGCCAACCTCGCATTTGTTTTAATAAACATCATTTTCACTTTTCTGGTTTTATTAAGCACTGTCACTCTTAAATTGCTGACGTTACAGGTTGCTCTATGCGCTAGGGCATGTAACATAATTTATTCAGTGTATCATTACCCGTAACTTCATTGACCACCAGCCTAGAATGTCGCTGTGAATAGAAAACTTTGTATCTGTGACGCTTCGCCACCCTTTTTACTAACAGAATCTGATTAGCATGTCTTACGTTACTTCAAATATCTAAGCATTTACCAAAATCATAGTAGCACTTAATATATTAAATTATAACATTGAATTAAGTTAAACGAAACTCTGCCGATATCATTTTTTGGAACCCATTTGCTAGTCTTAGTCTAATTAAGTTATAAATTACTCATCAATTACTGTTTATCAATGTATCATTGTTTAATCCTAATAATATTTCTATCTGTAGCGATTAATAAAGTACCAATTCTGTTCATTTTTGATTTCCATTTAATTAACATTTATTTAATAATAATAGAGCCAGAATTACCATAGGTAGCATACCATCTCAATACATATAAAGAGGGTGATACGAAAGAATGCAACCACTACAGCCTTGAACATAACGTAACCACAATAAAGCTCCATAACTTCTACTTCCAGCATTTTGATATTCACATTATTTTGCATTATCCAAAGTCACTGTCGCAAATTATATTATTAGAATAGTCTATTCAGCGCCACATGTGCCGGCAATCGCCGCTTATCACTTGCAAGCTAGCATAGCATAGATTAGATAGCTTTCAGCTTCCTAGTTCGCATGATTTGAATGAATCAGTCTTAAGGTGGGCTTCTTATAGTAAAGATAGTCTTAAGTTGCTGCTCTTAGTGTAAAGAAGTCTCAAGGTAGCCTTAAGCTCCCATGTTGTAAATGTTTCATGGTTAAATAAAGCTTTTTAAAAATTCGTTTCGTTGAGTACCAAACGAAACTGGCGCAGTCTTGTGGATTCGTGGAGGAATTTTGGGCATTTCAAAAATTAAATACCCCAAATTCCGCGTATTTTAATACTTTGCCGCGATTACCAACGTTCCGGAGATCCTGAAGCGAAGCCATCGAAGGGACAAGCATCGCCCTGAGGCAAGCCGAAGATCGACCAACCCCCTGGGACCCGCAAAGCCGTAAGGACGAAACAACCCCTGCTGAGCAGCGAAGTCTTCGACGGGACAAACATCGCCCCGGTAAGCGTCGCCGCTAGCAGAACATCCTGATCATCGAGATCACCAGTCCATCGAGGACGCCTGGTTATTGAAACCACCTGGTTATTGAAACCGCCTCCGATCCTAAGAGATCAAGACCAAAGGAATGAAGTAAGAATATTCCAATTATTAATTTTTGTAACTTTACTTGCTACATGCTAGAAGTAAAGAATAAAATCAAGTGAATTTAAATAACAATTTTAAATCATATTAACATAGTTTTTAGAATTTTAATTTTAAGATCAGGCAGGTGCCATATGAGATGAAGGTCTGGTGTGTGCGATAGGTACACTTAATCTTACCAGCTGACTTCGTACCTGTGCGTAGGGTTCCTACCCCTGAGTTTTAGTAACTACCCCTGAGCTAGGCTTATTTTTAAGTACTAACATAAAATAAAACCATAATAAAATTTGTGCCATTTCGATTCTTTGAATATTTGAATATTAATGTCAAGGGATAGATCAAGATCACCCCGAGACAGAAACCCTTCACAACCTAGATTATTGTTTTTGAATAATAACATAATTAGTAATATGGCAAACCCAGTAGTATTTCCCCCACATTTTAGCGTATCATTGCTTAATGAAATCCCAACTTATAACGGAAATCCAGCGACACTCTCTGAATTTATACGATCAACAGAGGTAATAACTACTCAATTTTGTACTAATGAACCGAACGATTACATTAACAAATTAATAATCTCTTCAATTAGAAACAAACTTAAAGGTCAAGCCCTAGAAGTCATTACCGGATATCATTACGATACTTGGAATGAATTAAAAACAGTGCTTATCGAAAATTTTGGAGACCAGAGATCCGAACTAAATTTACTTATAGATTTGACAAAACTAAAACAAAATAAAGATAGCCCTATTGAATATTTTAATAAAGTCAGAACACATTTAGCTATATATAATTCGAAAGTTTCATTAGGTGACGAAGAACAAGCGATAAAAGACCATAAATTAGAAACTAGTAAAGCCTTAGCTTTACGAACATTCATAAGCGGACTAAATGAGAACTTAGGTAGTTTTATTAGAAGTCGAAACCCCAAAACTTTAGAAGAAGCTCTTACAATGATCAAGGAAGAATTAGACATTAGGTATTCTCAAACCCAAAATAATAGACAATTTTTAAATTTAAATCAAAAATCTTCAAAGCCTATAACACAAAACCATAATCCAGCTACACAAAGCTATAATCCGAATTACTTTAACCAAAATTCTCAAGCCCAAAATTTATATACACCCCGATTCAATAATTTTACACCTAATACAATGAGACCGCAATACAGACAACCGCAGTTCAATCCATCGCAGTTCAAACAATCACAGTTCAGCCCTAACAGAAATTTTAATCAAACAAGAAATTTTCAAAACCCCCAAAATAATGTTTTTGCACCAAAACCACATTTTAAACCCTCTTTTCGACCAGAACCCATGGAAGTTAGCACAATAAAAAGAAGTGCTACGCAACAACTAACTAACCCGAATAAATTTCGTGCAAACTCCCAAAATATAATAAGACAGTCGAACCAACCTAGAAATTTTCATTCAGAAGAACTCTTCAATGAAAATGTCATGCCTCAACAATCAAGTTCAAATTTCCCCGAATATGAACAAGATCCCTATTACGAACCAGAAACCTTTGAAAATTGTGAAAACAATTTCAGTACACTAGATCCAACCACAGATTTTTTCTGTTTACCTGAAGGTGACTCTGATAACGAAGACCCCGACGAATCTGTAAATTTTCGTTAACAGCCTCGGAAGTCATAGAAAACTTTAACATTAGCCCAAAATCCAACCTTCCTTATATAATAATACCAACAACTGGAGACAAACTTATGATAGACACCGGCAGTTCTAAAACAATTATTTCCCCCAAATTTGCACAAACATACTTTCCAAATTTAATCTATCCATGCAATTTCGAAATAACCACATCACACGGAACTACTCGACATAACTTTGTAGCAGATTTACCTATTCCAAATCTTTTTAAAGAAGATGGTACTCATACGTGTTACTTATTTGATTTTCATAATGAGTATGTAGGACTCATAGGTTCAGACCTACTTTCCAATTTACCTGCAACAATAGATTACAAGTGGATGCATATCCAGACAGAAAGCACCACTGTACCATTTTATTATAATCCTTCTAAAACCAAACAAGAAATTCAAAAAAGAAATGAATGTAATTTTTCCAAATTAAAAACCACTAAAAATTTATTACAACAAATTATAATACCCCCACGAACAGAGCTATTTGTAACCCTTCCTGCAGTCGGAAGCAATGGTTCAAAATTAGCCCCAAAATTAAATCTTGATAACAATGTCATAATGCCCTCAGCAGTAGTCAAACTTCATAATAACTGGTTTAAAACTAGTCTTATAAATACCTCGAATGAAACAAAACAAATTCATATCTACAACCCTTTATTTTTAGAAGAATATGAAACAAATGACACCTCAATACAAATTAATAATATCAACGTCAATACTTCTGACTCCAATATCAAAAAAATTTTAAATAAAAATTTAGAAGACAATCTGAGACTTAGCCATCTTAATGAAGAAGAAAAAACAACTCTAAACAACTTATGCCATCAGTATAAGGATATTTTTTATTCCCCAGATATACCCCTATCCGCTACCAACTTAACAAAACACCATATCAGAACTAAAACTGACGCACCTATATTTACCAAAACCTATCGATATCCACATGTTCATAGGAATGAGGTAAAAGAACAAATTAATAAAATGTTAAAGGAAAAAATAATTGAGCCCTCAGAATCCCCGTACAATTTCCCCATTTGGGTAGTCCCCAAAAAAATGGACGCATCTGGCAAACAAAAATGGCGAATCGTAATCGATTACCGCAAATTGAATGAACAAACCATCGGAGACAAATATCCTCTCCCTCGCATTGAAACAGTGTTGGACAACCTTGGTAGAGCCACTTATTTTACAACCCTAGACCTCGCATCTGGTTTTCATCAGATAGAGATAGAAGAAAAAGATCGTGAAAAAACAGCTTTCTCTACAGAGGAAGGCCATTTCCACTTCCGGCAAATGCCCTTTGGTTTAAAGAACGCCGCATCGACGTTCCAGAGAGCTATAAACAATGCCCTAATAGGTTTAACACCCCAACAATGTCTCGTTTACCTCGACGACATAATTATTTACTCTAACTCACTCCAAGACCACATAAACCGTTTAAAGAATGTTTTCAATAGATGCCGAGAATCTAATATTAAAATCCAACTCGATAAATCAGAATTTTTGCACAAATCTGTTAAATATTTAGGACACATAATTACTCCGGATGGAATAAAACCGGATCCATCAAAAATTTCAGCCATCAAAAACTTTCCAGCCCCAAAGACAAGAACAGAAATAAAATCATTTCTAGGACTCTTTGGATACTACAGGAAATTCGTTAAAAACTTTGCCAAAATCACAAAATTTCTAACTGTATGTCTCAAAAAGGATAACAAAATTATACATACACCTGAATTTTTACAAAATTTCAACTATTGTAAACAACTCTTAACAAATGAACCCCTATTTCAATACCCCAATTTTGAAAAGACTTTGAATTAACTACAGACGCATCTAAATACGCTTTAGGCGCTGTGTTATCACAAGAAGGTAAACCAATTTGCTATGCATCAAGAACTTTGAATGACGCAGAACAACGGTACACCACTATAGAACGAGAACTTTTAGCCATGGTTTGGGCGACCAAACAATTTAGACCATATCTATTTGGAACCAAATTTATAATGTACACTGATCACAGACCATTAGTCTGGTTAAAAAATTTGAAAGAACCAAATTCTAAACTAACACGCTGGGCGCTAAAGTTAGAAGAATTCGATTTTACAGTAAATTACTTGCCAGGAAAACTTAATAAAGTAGCCGACGCCCTGTCGCGCATCCAAATTTACCCCATGTCCATTGAAATACCTGACAGACTAGATACGCCTCAACCATTTGACGACAAACAAAGCGTCATGGCTAGTAGAGCTAGTACACCCGATATTGATGAAATATTTAGTACACCTACTATCATACCACCCGTAACAACAAAACCCCGTTGTAAAATAATTTCTAATGTATTAGTAAATCCAGCCTCGAAAACAATTCATCAAATTGAAGAACCAATATCAAATAACGAAAATGACAATAATTCCCTTGCCGACACTGTACATACACAACACTCATCTACCCCAGTAATTGACATAGCAGAGAAACCATTGCAACATTTTAAAAATCAAATTGAATTTATAAGCGCTAATTTACCGAGAAAAATTCAAATTACAAAATACGACGGCATCACACATTACTCAGTATTTGTTAACGACATGAATAAAGTAGATATATTCAATGGATTGCTTATTGAACATTGTGAACCAAACACACACTATTATTGTTATTTTTCTGACGACGCACTTTACTTAGACTTTTCAAATTTCTTAAAAGATATAATTAATCAAAACACACCTAAATTTCACCGTTGTACAACCCAAGTAACTTACATTATAAAACCAGAAGAACGACAAATTCAAATGCAAAATTATCATTTAGGAAAAACAAACCATCGAGGAATAACTGAAACAATCGAGCATATTAAACGTAAATATTATTGGAAAAGCATTAGTAGAGATATCACTGACTTTATCAATAATTGTCAAACTTGCAAAATGCAAAAATATAATAGAAATCCGACGAAACAGCCCTTACAACTCACACCCACTCAAAGCAGACCATTTCATACAATACACCTCGATATATTCCGAATTGGCAATAGAAGCTACTTAACCATAATTGATTCTTTCTCAAAATTCGCACAAGCCTATTTTATTAAATCACATAATCTAACCGATGTCATCGAACAATTATTCAAATATATATGCACTTTCACAGCACCTGATACGATCGTTGCTGATGGAGAATTCAATAAACAAATTTTCAAAGATTTTATAGCCATACACAAAATTCAGTTACACACAACAACCCCTCACCATCACCAGTCAAATTCGTTAGTTGAACGCTTACATTCAACCATTATTGAACATTACCGATTATTAACAAATATACCCGAACATCAAAAAATACAATATTGTATCTTGGCATACAATCACACTATACACTCCAATCTTAAACTAACACCATTTGAGATAGTATTTGGACACACGGAAAGCAAAAATCCCTTTGATATTGACTATACGAAATCGTACTATCACGATTATCTGTCAGAACATAAGACAAAAATGAAAAACTTATATAAAGCCCTACAGGACAAACAAACAGAAACTAAAGAAAAACGCAACTTGAAATTGAATCCAACCCGTAAAACTAAAACTTTTAGATTAGAAGATCAAGTATTCATAAAAACCAATTTTAGAAATAAAAAAGAACCAAAATTTTCTGGACCCTTTGTCGTTTCCCAAATTCTCGAACATGACGTTTACGAATTAACACCCGTCAACGACGGACCTAAAATCAAAAGGCATATTAATGAATTATTGCCTTTTACAGGTCAATCATCCTCACAATCCTGTGCGCCCTCACAATCCAATATGTGACCGGCGACGTAACTATCAAAAACCTCGAAGACAACCCCGGACTATACCCTTTAAATTTAGGTAACGCTATTCTAAAGGAAAGCGAATTTACATTAATCAAAAATATAGATTATACACCTATGCTTATAAATTATGGCACACTTAGAAGTAATCTAATCAAAACTATTATGCTCCTCGAAGATTTAAACTTCCCCGCTGAACACAGGCATTTCAAGAAAATTGAAGACATTTTAATTAATCATAATAATATTCTATTAATTATAAAACAATATTTAGAAAAAGCTGACAGACTCCTTAATCAATTATTTCCTGAAATGAAACACAAAATTAAGAAACGTGGACTCATTGACGGCCTAGGATCAGTTATTAAATTTTTAACCGGAAATCTTGATGTAAATGATGGAATTAGATATGAAACAGCAATTGCTAAATTACGAAAAAGTAATGAAGTACACCAAGATATTTTGTTGGAACAAACTAAAGTCTTAAACGACACAATTTCCGCAGTAAACGATCTAGCGAAAAACCAGCTATTACTAAGTGACAAAATTAATAGAATCATTTTGGAAAACGATGAGATACAAAATACCATTGCCTCATATACTGTAAGAACAATTTTAATGGAAGCAATTCAATCCTTACAATTATTTATAAACATATTTGCAGAGTTAGAAAATGCGCTAACTTTTGCCCAACACCAGCAAATGCATATGTCACTAATTGACAATAACGATTTGATTCAAAATTTAAATGAAATTTCTAATTATCTTAATGATATATCAGAAAAAACATTAACTATTCCTTATCCCGCAGACTTTAAATATTTGCACTTGTATGAATCAATTATCATTACTAAAGTATATCAGATTAATAATAAAATCACATTTATTTTCGAAGTCCCACTAACCTCTAAACCTAATAGATATCAGATGATACAACTGATACCTTTTCCAATATTCATTAAAAATCAACAATTTCGCATGATCATACCAACTTACAATACTTTGTTATTTAACGTTAAAACCAGTATCCCCATAGAAATTGATCACTGCAAGTTAGTAACTTCAGATACTTACTTTTGCAACCAAAATAACCACTTTGAAATCCCTAACGAAAAATTATGTGAAACGCAACTGCTTTCATTTAACAATAATCAAACGTGTACTCCATATTTATTCGATCTTACAGACATTAAAATATCACAAATTAATCCAGCCACATGGTTAATAACTTCACCCTCTAAGGCTATATTAGATATTAAATGTAACAATCAAAATTTTAGAAAGGAATTGCTTGGCTCCAAAATTATGCATTTAACCCCGGATGCATTGTTCTCGTAAATCATGAACATATGTTATTCACAGCTAAAATTATTTCAAATAAAGTTGTCGATCTGAAAATTCCAAGTATCGACAAGATAACAATTTCCAAATCAAAACATATCAATATTTCAAAAATCGATTTGATTCCTATCAACACCCAAAAGTTAACCAGAGATCAAATAAAATTAAATGACCAAAAACTCGCGCTAAGACCTGTTGATCATATTAATTCGAATCCCTTAAGTGTGTCATCAATTATTCTTACCATAATAATTATATTGCTAGCTATAAGTTTATTTTTATATATGTATGTTAAGCGCAACTCCTTAAAAATCAAACTTATTGACTTCCTAAATAAAGATTGTAACCATTCATAAATCACTTTAAAGAAACGTATTATTCCATTATGTATAAAATGTATCGTTTTAAATTGTATTAAATGTAAAAGTTTGATTGTAAGCTGTAATAACGCTTTGAAAACGTTATCACAGACTTTAAGAAGGGAGGAATTATATTATTAGAATAGTCTATTCAGCGCCACATGTGCCGGCAATCGCCGCTTATCACTTGCAAGCTAGCATAGCATAGATTAGATAGCTTTTAGCTTCCTACTTCGTATGATTTGAATGAATCAGTCTTAAGGTGGCCTGCATATAGTAAAGAAGCCTTAAGCTCCCATGTTTGTAATACTTCATGGTTAAATAAAAGCTTTTTAAAAATTCGTTTCGTTGAGTACCAAACGAAACTCGCTTTCGTTATAACAGGCGACTTTAACGGACATCACCTCTTATGGGGTTGCACAGCCATCGACACAACAGAGAAAATTATTGAAAGGCTCATAGATAATGACAACACATTCTTATTAAACAATGGCAACCACACCCATTTCGAGTCAGGAACCGGAAATTTCTCGGCCTTAGATCTTACCATATGTGACCCTTACATGGCAACTAACATAACGTGGACAGTTCTTGAAGATTTACACCACAGTGACCACTGCCCTATAAAAATAAACCCCCAGAGCAACAATATACACACCAACAATGCACCCGCTCACCAACCAAAAAGATGGAGATGGAGAGAGGCCACTTAGGATCTATACAGAACCCTATTTACACCAACGCACACAGAAATAAATCAGTCTCAAATATAGACACAATAGTAAACAACTTCACTAATCAAATATATAAGGCCGCAGAAACTGTCATAGGGAAAGCAAAAAACACGCTCGTAAGAAACCTAGTACCATAATGGAACAAAAATTACAAACAAGCCACCCTAAACACATATAAGAAACATAAAACAACTAAAAACTTAACAGAATTTAAAATACTGCCCGCAACAGCGAGGAAAACAATTAAAGAAAGCAAAAAACAATCATGGGAAACATATTTATCGACTCTAATCACCAAAGTACCTCTAAGGAAATGTGAAGTAAAGTCAAAGTAATGAAGGGTGCAAATGCACAATTTAGGTTATTATAATTAAGTAGTGCGTTCTACCAGGGCGTAATTCACGTTATAAATCGGAGCGCTACATCTTTAGTCCGCTCGGAAGACGATAAGCGATGTCATCGCGGATAGTCGCAGGAATTCCTCCGCGCATCTAGAGTAAGAATCCCCTTTTCCGGCGAACCGGCTTGAATTGCTGATTACACCAGCCCAGGCTATATAAAGCAGATCCGAAGCTATTTCAAGACAGAATTACCCTGCTCCTTCTCCCTCACCTAGTCTCACCAGGAGGGTTCCGTTGTGCGCTATTCGGTGATATCCTTGCCAAAACTACCCTCTTGTTCACTCTCACCAGGAGGGTTCCGTTGTGCGCTATCTGGTGATCATCCTGCTAAAACTACCCCCTTGTTCATTCTCACTAGGAGGGTTCCGTTGTGCGCTATCCGGTGATCATCCTGTTAAAACTACCCCCTTGTTCATTCTCACTAGGAGGGTTCCGTTGTGCGCTATCCGGTGATAATCCTGCCAAAACTACCCCCTTGTTTATTCTCACCAGGGGGGTTCCGTTATGAGCTATCCCGCGGGAAACCTGCCAAAATACCCACTGATTTTACTGATCAAACCACCTCGAATAATTCTCCAGGTCTCAGCCACTCGGCGGACACTTTAGATCCGAGAAACCAATTCGCTCTAGTCAAAACGCCACATTAGTCTTCTTCGAAACTATTAAATACGACCTGGGGGACGTAACGCGAGAGCGGCCTAAAGTTCACCTCAGAAAGTCCACCCTGTAGGTGGCCGCAACGAAAGCACGACATCCAGGCGAGGCCGCATTAATAATTTTGCAAATTCCATTTTCGGGTCATTTCACGCCGCACATTAGCGGCGAGCCGGGACCAAAATTCACATTTTCCCGGCAAATCGCCGCCTTCAAGGCCCGAGCGTAAATTAAATTATAATACCACTCACCTGGAATTCCAAGATCTTGAAGACGAGAAACTGATATCCTCGGTCCGGCCGCCCATCAGTTCAACACATTCCACACACCTGCGGATTGCGATAACACCAGGTAGGCCCGTTATTTAATATTATTTTACTTGAACTTTCGCCCGATTAAAAGTCGGGATTCATGTTTACATGCCGCTGTCAATGGCGGTTCCGCTAATCCAATGACGTTGCAGTTTTCAAGTTCGACGATCTGCCTACGAGTCAAGTGACCTACTCGATACATATTTAACTGACAGGGCCCGAATTCCAGCAAGCGAATCCTGCCGTTAGAAGAGGACTATTTGAGTTATAAGCGTTGTTATAATTTAATTTCCCGATTTTGAGTACAATTTTAAGTTGATATGTATATAGTTAAAACTCATTATATGTTTAGAAAAGTTATTTTATTTTCTTTTCTTGGGTAACAAGTGTGAGACTAATAAGTGATATTTTGGCTTATTCTGTGCTGCCTGGGAGCCGGTTTCACTCCGGCGATTGTAGTAAATATTTTAATTAAACTAAATTAAATTAAGATAACCAGATCAGGCTACAAACTTATGGAAAAGATGGTAAATAAGTGGCCAATGTGATATTTAGAACAGAACAATATTATCGACTCCTCACAAACTGGCTTCAGACAGAGACATAGTACCATATGCGATATACTATATACTATATACTATACTGCGTATAATAATAAACAATTCTTCAAAGCGACCTTCTTTGATCTCGAAAAGGCATATGACACCACCTGGACACACCACACATTAAAAACGGTCGTACAATACGGACTCACTAGATACATTGCTCACTTTATAAGGATTTCCCCTAACAAAGGTTATATAAAGTGAAAATAGAAAGAATCCATACACAAATGAATGGGGTGCCACAAAGATCCATAATAAGCGTAATTTTATTTCTGATAGCCATAAATTGAGTGGGGAGAACAATATCACTTCTAACAAAACAATCTATTTATGTAGTCGATATAGCAATACATTGTTGGAGAAAAAACATAAACAACGTCCAAGAACACGTACAAGACTCCATAACGAAATTGGAAGAATGGTCAAAGACAATTGGATTTAAATTATCACCTACCAAAAGAAAGTGCATGCTCTTCAAAAGACGACACCATCCAGTAATACCGAATATTACTCTTCATGGAACAACATTGGCATATGGAAATTCGATCAAATTCCTAGACTTGACTAGCATTACTGGGGCACTGGCAGAGAAACACTTTTGGCATTTACAAAGCTCTAATAAGAATCAAAATAGATTATAGAAACCAGGTTAATGGTAAAACCACACTTGCATCTCTAGACGCAGTTCACCATTCAGGTATGACAATAAATTAATTAGATGAGCTTTTACAGCCAGCCCCACAATCAGTACATTAGCAGAAATTGGAGAAGAACCACTATATCTGAGAAGACAACAACTAACCTTCACATATGCAATAAATACTACTGAAACTCCCCATCGCACACAAAATCCATACCACCAAGCCACAATTATCAACCCAAAACTATCCCCAGACTTCTCCATTAGACTATACAACATCCAAGAGCAACTAAACCTAACAATCCTACGATTAGTTCACTCCATACACCGTACAGTTGTTACGGTCTTAAACTGTCTTTACGACACCGCACCGGCTCATACAATAACGAAACGGCCGGCGCGGGCCGTAACTGACAAAATCGGGACGAAATATCTCCTAGGCCGCCACCCACGCCGCAACAAGTTAGGCCGGGCTAGACTTTCAGTGGAGTTGGGCGGGTTCTTAACGAGATTATCTAAGGGTAACGGCCAGAGGGTCGGTAAATAACGGTAAAATAAAGAGGGCGCCACCAAGCCTGTCTTATCCCGAATAACCGGGCCTGGGCGGTTAAACGGGAGCGAAGTAGTCAAGATACTCCGTCGATAAGAATTCTCATGAGCTGCAAGCTCAAATAACAATTTCGTGATCGCAAATACTGGAATGGTAATATTGTGACTCTTTGGGCCGAGACTGCGCAACCACTGGACCTACCTGCACGCTCTGATCTCTCACGTCTCGCCGTACACCAATCTTTACACTGTAAAAGGCGCTATCTGAAACAAAGCATGCACAGGTCGAATATGAATAATACGTCCCTTAATTAAATATGCGTCTATTGGTCGATAACTACATCTGGACAGCAAATCGTGCCGCCAAGCTTATGTTACTTCTTACGTTAAGCACCAGCTGATGGACGCGCTATGCTAGTAAACAACACACTATGGGTGGCCGGCCGCAGTGGGCTCGACACTTTACATATTAGAGTACAGTTTAGAAATACGCCCTCCGGAAAAGGGAGCGTTAGTTCGCGATAACAGACGCCGACCTGCAAAGGCAACGGGAGCAGTGTAGCTAGCAGCAAAGCACGACGCCGCACAAAAGCGCGACGAAATAATTGAAGGCCTAACTCGTTAGGCAGCGGGGCAGCGTGACTGCAATATTTGACCAGGAAGAGGGGCTAACATAGCCTCACTAAAGCATGCGAATTTGGAATAGTTGCCAGCCCCTGCTACGTCGCCCACGCAGTCGTTGGCTGCGGTTAACACCTGATAAGCAAAGCACAAAGCCCTCGCAAACATAAACAAAGAGCTCGAACAGATTAGGGCGCGCCAGGCTCAGCACGGCCAGGCGTTGATTCCATTTAGGTATTAATCGGTACAATATAGCGAAGCTCGCGCACCTAACGTTACTGAATTAAAAGTTAGCACAAACGTAACACCAAAACATAGGCGCAGAGTTCTTTAGCTATTTAGGCGATGAGACGCGAAACTCGCGCACGTGAATTTACTAGTAGGCTACCAAAGTAGCGTCGTGAAGCAAGCAAGCAAGGGGGCATGCATCCGCCCACACAAAGTTGAGCACAAAAGCACCACCGCTGGCACAAGCGACAGTTAATATGTTTAAATGGTTGTAATTACAAATACCTTAGTCCGTAGACGGTCTATGAGAGTTGCGTGCAGTCAGTTGGTAGAAGGCGGCAGTCTGTGGCAGCTCAATCGCCAAAACACGGCATCTGGGGTAAACGGGCTGGAATCCGCCAAGATGGCGGCGTTAGGACGCTCTCTTGAGAGCACACTTACGGCGGCAAAGAGGCCTACTTCGTCCTGCCTAGAAAGATCCTCGAAAACAGCGAGTTGAAAAGGGAAAGCCCCCTTTCTCACAAACGCAGAACTGGCCCCGTGAAGCCCATCACACACCCACGCTTTGACGTAAAGACTTGCCACTCGCACAATCACACGCGACCTCTTAAAGGCGAAACAGTTTATGGCATATTCGCTGTAACAGCACGGGAAATAGGAAGGCTTTCACAGCAACGGTACTAACAAACAACGGCAATTTACACAACATTCGCTGAAACAGCACGAGACGGGAAAAACAGGCTGGCGTCCCCGCCAATGGCGGGAACGCCGCGAAACGGCACACTCTGCGACTTCCTTGATCAACGGCGTGAGCTGAACTCCCAAGCAAGCAGTGTTACGACCCCTGCAGTGGCGTGAGCCAAAACGGCGTTACCACGTGACTCTCGACAGCCAATGGCGATGCGCTCCATAAAACAAATAAATTCCGGCAACAAAGACAGCCAATGGCGAGGCGCCTCAACGGCGTGATTTCTAGAAGGTTCGGAATTCTTGCGAGCGATAACACCCGGCTGCCAAGGTACCAGCAAAGGGGAGCTCCAACTGACGAGAAATACTGCGTTTGGGGTCAAATATGTGCAAAATCATTATTATGGAACTAGGCGATGGAGCCAAATAAGTAACTAAAAGGGTTTAGCATACGGGCACGCTGCCCTAAAGCCTAGGTGGCTAATTAAAATACCAAAATGACCTGACACAGTTCTCCCTTGGACATACAAAAAACCAAATGTGATACTAACGCTCATACGCTATAACAAAGACGGTACACCGTCAGCAATATTTAAACAAACATTCCTTGAATTAATAAATCAAGTAACAGAATATGTAGACATATACATACGGATGCATCAAAGAGTGCCATTGAAGTGGGTTCAGCCTTTTTAACAAATAAACAGACCTTTCAATTCTTCATCCAGTACCAAGCATCCACACAGCAGATCTATACAGGATTCTACAAAGCTTAACATTTAGTGAATAAAATAGTGATAACAAATTTGTGATATACAGTGATTCCTTTAGTGCAATGAATAATATAACAAACATGTTTTCCAAAAATCCACTTATACACAATATACATGCAGTACTAAATAATATATATGAACAAAGGAAAATGGTAACATTGTTCTGGCTACTTTCACACATAGGCTTTTCTGGCAATGGAGAAGCAGACCGAGCCGCAAAAACAGCATCGACCAACACAACCCTCCACAAAAACTTCATACTACCAGCAGACTTCAGGATCGACATAAGAACGAAAATCCAAGAACAATAAATTAAGGAACATCAAACCATGGGTGACATACAAATAACATAAAAGAACAGCAATGCCTCACATGACTAAGAATTGGCCACCCGAGAATCACTCACCAATATCTCTTCACCAGCCCTTCTACCCCACCAGACATCTGCGACACATGCAATCAACCAATTATAGTAAAATATCTACTTGCCGAGTGCCAAAAGTACACACAAATAAAAGTGAACCTAGATACACCAGTGCAAATATCAGAGATACTTAACAACAGCGCAGGTAATGAACAGAAGCTGATACGTTTTTTAAAAGAATCCAAACTGTTTTCCCAAATCTAATACGAAATAAATTTGATCACTATAAACGCTTTTACGATATTTCACCTAGATATATTTTTTGTTAAACTATGCAATGTAACTTACTAATGTAGCACTGATGCTAATAACCTAATAGGTGGATTATAAATTGAAATATGTTGAAGTGCATCAAAATAAACCAACATTATTGAAATCCGATTGTCGATATTAAAATTGCGGATTAGACAGCGTTACCTTTATAGATAAATATTTTGTAAACCCAAAGAATTTTGTAATAATTATATTGGTGGACCGTGCACCGTTACAAGCCCCTGAGTTGAGTAACGTATGTCCCATAAGTTTTGAGAAAAATTATAGTTGTAGCGTATTATAGGATAAAATGCTTTCAATTTGGTCGGCGTTGAAGAAGAGGGATCATTATCCGTAGTTTAAGCATATAATTCTATTAAATATAGCTGTAGAAATAATTATTTGCAGTTGAATTTAATATAAAGTTAAAGCAACATAAAATATAGCTGTTAATATTTTTTCTCAAAACTTATGGGACATGCGTTACTGTGTGGGAAACTATACTTAGTCAAATTTGACCGTTTTACTGTTAGCAAAACCTAGTAAGACTTGGACTTCCGTCCTCTTCAGCCGGTCACGTGCCGCCGACTTTATTTACACTGACCTTGAACGACTAATTAGTGATACACCATTTCGCACGGCTGGTACAAAAGGCGATAAGTACCTTCACGCCTGCCTCTGCTTTTAGAGCACCTTTTATAAATCACTATTTATAGCATGCACAACGACTTGGGGGTTTTCTCGAAAATAGAATAAGAGAATTGTAAGACGGAGACGTCTATGCTACGGAAATATGCTTGAAACTTGAAAACAAAGAAGAAGAGTTCAGAAGCGAATTTACTTTCGATGAGACAGGAAAGCTACTACGTTACATTTGCCCTCTTCTCAGATAAAAGTAAAAATACGTTTGGGGACAGTTAATGATACTTATGAAAGCCCTTATTATTCTGTACCGCTTTTGGTCACATTTATTATTGACTTCCATTTTTTTTCTGAACTCTTATTTAGAATTTCTCTCGATATTATCTCTGCTACAAGTTTTTAAACTTCAGTGTAAACTGTATGTATGTATGTTCGTATGGTATATTTTTCCCGGGAGGCCCGGGTCCGCGACCCGAGCAGCCCCAAGTCTAAATACTTTGAGGTTGGTTCCGTGGTTAAACAATTCTACTTTCCGATCGAAGGGTAGCACGTTTTTGATCCCGGTGAATTTTAAAAAATATAAAAATGTCTATAAAAACCTCCACATAATGTCATGTTTCGAAAGGGATGTAAAACCATAGGTCCCATGTTACTGCGATGCCTAGAATGTAAAAAACCCCTTGCTAGCTTTGGAACTCCTTAATTTCAATAAAATTCCAGCAGTTGGCGTTTTAAGTACTTTCGAGCTCCGCTTACTTAGACTTTGAGACATTTTCCACAAGAAACAACTACAAAACTATAATTAATATTAAAAGATTGTTTGTATAATTGCAAAATTGTAGTTACACATTTGTCTACATTAGTTACTGGAAATAGATTTTAAAATTATTTGTTTTGTTTGTCCTTGCTTTGAAGAAAAAATTACTAAATTAATTTGGATTAGGTAGAAGACATTTTTGTTACCAAGCAGTAATATTGCTAGGGTGTATCATCCGGCCTTCGGGTTAGACGTGGCACGTTTTCTTCTCAACAAAATTGAAACAACATCGCAAAAACATAACTGATAATGGTAATAGTAAGATATTAATTTACAAAAGTACAAAAACAGAAGTACACGGAAGAAAGACAAGAAAATATATAAAAGTGAGTAAATACGAGTCCCTTTGTCACACTGGATCATCATCGGTCGGGCTTACTACGCTCCAGTTCGGGATTATTTGTACACAATTATGAACATTTCGGCTGGTTCCGTCAGCTCCGTATAACGACAATGGTACAAACTTTACTATAATTATAGAACTATCAGTTGTTCATTTTAATATACAGGAGCTGATGGTTCAATGGATGGATGGATCAATATAGACAGACTGGAGAAGTTGTCTAGCATGGACGGTGCAGAGGCGAGTATGGAAAGAGACCCGAAAGGTATGTGAATCACCCAGCCTAGAAGAAAGGTTTAGTGGTAGAAGAAGAAATACTAAAGGTCTTTCTTATAATAGAGGTTAATTTTTTATAGGACCATAATTTATCATTCTGAACAACTTTTCCTAGTAAAATTTTGGCGTATCATGAACAGAAAAGGTAGTTTACCTGAAAAGAAAATAGTTTTCACTTCACTGTCAAAGCCGACTTGTTTTTTCAAAAACTGAAAATGTTTTTAAAATTTTCTTCAGACCAACCAGGACCTAATCCCACAATCTTAAAATAAAATTAAAAAATGTTTAGTCCATCTCATCTCTTGATACATCAATCCTGGGACACACTGTATATCGATACTTTATATAATTTTAGATAGCATCTCAACTACCTGTGCTAAGTTGCATGAACATTAGATTTACATCTATCCATGGAATTATAGCCCACTGTGGGTTTTAGCCTCCTTTGGTTTTGACCTCTTGTAGTCCCTGATTCCAGCTTTGTCTATTATTGCTGCTGTGGTCCAATTTGTTATTCCTAGAAGCTCACGTACGTCTTTTCTTATATATCCGCCCATATTAATCTTGGTCTGAGCTGCTTTCTACTGCTTTCCAAATTTACCTTGAACATATTTGCTTGAATTTTTGTTTCGTTCATGCGCTCTGTATGTCCAGCCCACTCCAATCGCATTATTTTTTTGTAGTTTATTATATCCATATGTTTATATAGCTGTTGAAGTTCGTGATTGTATTTAATTCTCCGTATGCTCTATTCTTGCTCTGGCCCAAAATTCGTTTTTACACCGTTTGGAATCCGTAGGTTGGAATAAATTAGTCTGATAATAATACATTTGTACATATTAGCTTGGATCAAACAGTCACATCCAGTAGTAATTAGACTACTGGATGTGACTTCTTGATGTTCTCTACTGCAAAAATGTTTTACTGGCAGCTGTTAGTCTTAAACGAGACAATATCTCATTTTGCTCCTTTTGTGTTGAGCCCAGATTATTAAACTCCCATACCACTATTATATTCAAGTTATCATTGCTTAGGCTTTGTCCCGGTCGAGTTGGGGACTTCATTGCCATACCTATATTTAGTTTTACTCCCATCGATCTTTAAGCCTATTGTTTCTGCTTCTTTCCTTAGTTTTACAAACGTTTCTTCAAGAGCTAGTGCATCCCTGCCTAGTATGTTGACGTCGTCTGTCGTCTGACTGTGCGATGATTTGACATCATTGATTTATAATTGTGGTAGTGGTGTTAACCCCTGTAAAATGTTTTTAATACAGGCATATATCCAAATTTAAATTTAAACTCAATACCAAGCATAAAACCACATACACAAGTTGATTCCCACTACACAATTTGCAACAGTAATAAAACACAAAATAACAGATTAAATGTATGCTCGACGAGGATACCACCGATATCGGCTAATCAGAAGTTAACAAATACACATGGCAAGTAGTACACCATAATACAAGAAAACGAAGGAATCATCAAATTTCTCAAGCACAAATGTTAGAAAAAACCAGAAGAAGCTGTCCATAAGACAGTACCTAAACCACCTCCTATCTTCATTCACGGAGTAGTTAACTACGAGCAAATGTTAAACACCTTGGCCGCCATTGCAGAAGAAGATCAATTTTACACAAAATGCTTGGCTGATAATGTAGTAAAAATTAACGCAAAAACGCCAGATAAATACAGATGTTTAGTTAAGTTCATGAGATAAAATAATATAATACACCACATATATCAAATGAAAGGGATAAGGCCATATCGAGTAGGAGGAGTGCCATGAATGGGACACTTTTTTTGTGTAGCTTGCCAAAATTTTATTTTTGAAGTTCAATTAACACTTTTTAGCAAGTACACTTCTTGAAAATAAAAGAACACAATGACATTGTCAAAATCGTTTATTTTTTAAATTACAAACAGAATTACATCTATTTAAAAAAAGAGTATTTTGTCCCATTCAATGCACTGTATGTTTTGAATGGGACGAGAACAAAATATGGATAGAAACATTGATTCTTGTCATGGTTATAGGTAATAATGAAATAAAACTTAAGTTATTATTATTTTGTTTTTCATTCAAACTTTTCCTAAAGAATTCTCCCAAACTTTGCTTCATAATTTTTAAAGTCTAGGTCAAATATCAAAATTCCTTGCGTTCTTAGTGTTCCCGAATTTTTAGGGGGCTGCTTCAATTTCTTTAATATTTTATCTTTTTCTACGTCTGAAATATCTTCTCTAGGTGGATAAAGAAATTTGTTGGAATTCCCAAATCGTCTTAAGAATTTAACTTGAAATTCGTCGTTTTCCAATTTTTTTTTAATGCATCCAATATAGGACAACTTATTTTTCGTTGTAGAACAGTTTACTAAAATGAAATCATTTTCTTCTAATATAAAAAAATTTGCATGGCTATCATTGGATAATGAGTCTTCTTGTTCGTCAACATCCATATCAAGGATATCATTATCCGATTCCTCCAATTCAATGTCTTCAACATCGGATTCACTGCTGGTGCTTTCTTCTACTATCTTTCTTGTGACTTTCTTGGATTTCTGTAAATTCTTTTTTCTTAATTTTTCGTGGTGTTCATCCTCCAGTTTATTCATTTCCGGGGTTTCCGTAAGAATTCTAGTAGTTCCTCTCTTTCTTCCTTTTCGTAGGCCTTTATTCTTGCGCTCTGTTGCTTTCGGATATGGCATTACTGAGTCTGGTGTTACATCTAAAATGCTGTTTATTGGTGGTTGTGATTGTGAGTGCTTGATACTGGTTCAAAGCTGCTTGTTGATGGTTGTGCAGTGAAGTCAGGTTCGATATTAGTACTTGTAGGTGCACTGTGGTCCGTCACATAGGAGCTTAAGAAATCCGAATCTTTAAATACATGTCGATCAAGAGGATGTATTCCGGCAGTTGAAAAGCCGGCAATAATATTTTTTGGTGTGAACGCATTTAAATAAGCTTTATTAGCAATCGCTGACATTTGATAGATATCAAGTGTCTTCCCAGGATTAGTCAGCATCCATTCATTTTGGGCACTTTTAAAATAGGTTTTGAATGGTCCATATACTGCAATATCTAGGGGTTGTAATCTGTGGCTGGTATGTGGGGGAAACGTCAACAAAACCCACATTATTAGTTTTTGCGTAGCTGATAACATCAAAACTAATGTGAGACTCGTGATTGTCAAGTAACAATAAGACTGGAGCCTCGTAAGTAGGTTTTGCAAATTTTACAAAATGTTTGAAAGCTAATAAAAAATTACTTTCGGTCATCCATCCCGATTTATTAGCAAGTCCTACACTGCCTGCCGGTGCTCCATGAAGCATAAATTCTTTAAAATGAACTCTTGGGAAAACAAATGCTGGTGGTATAGTATTTCTATTTGCACATACGAAACACAACATCGTAACTAATGTTCCTCTTTCTGCAGATGTAGCTTGACCTACTTGTTTCAGTCCCCTCTGTGAAAAAACTTTTGGTGGATCTGTAACTGTGGCAAGCCCAGTTTCGTCACAGTTGTATATGTTTTCTGCTTTAAAATGGTATTTTCCCATCACTTTCTCCAGATTGCTAAAAAATTTGTTAACTGTAGATGGATTAAAAGCAGTGGCCCGACTCAAACTAGTTTTTCAGGTTTTCGAACAGATAATGAATTTCTATGTCTTCGCTTAAAACCTTTAAGCCAGTCCAACCCTGCCTTGGTGTCAGTATTCCATTTAGCAGGATAAGGAATTTGCAAAGCTTGTGCATATTTATAGGCAAGTTGCCGGAGTCCTGTATGCCCCAACCCATAACACATTTTTGATGCAGTTATAAGGTATTCAACTAATGAGCGTTCTTGTTGGATTGTAAAAATACGTCTATTGCCAATATTGGGTTGATGTTCAAAATTTTCCGAATCAGCAAGTTGTCGTGCACTCTTAAGTGCCCTTTGCAAGGCTGATTTTGAAATGTCGTATTTGTCACTTGCTTTGCGAAGTGACAACTTGTTCTTAATTAAGTCTTTTACAGCTGCTTTCATAGTAGAGGGTTCTACTCTTGAAATTTTCTTGCCCTTAGGAGCCATTTTCAATCTAAAAAAGATATTTAAACATGAAAAGTCGGGTTATCATAAAATGGTGCAATGAATGGGACATGTCCCATTCAAGACCTCAAAATATGTCCCATTCATAACTCACAACACTGTTTTAAAAAAAGTTAGGTTAAAAATATTTACATTCATATTACAGATTTTGAACTCACCACGCTGTTTTATAGTCCTTTGGGCTATAACTTGCACACAATTTGAAACAGTTCACTTTAAATACTCTTAACAACAACAGTTTTCAATAAGAGCTGGGCACTTTACTTTCACCACGCGCGAAGGTCAAATCAATTTGCCATGAAACTGCTTCAGTTTAGACTACGCGAACATTTTTTATTGTCGACAGTTCATGTAGTGCCATCTATCTATAGGATAAAAAACCGAAATTTCTAAAACCCGGTGAAGAAACCTGCACTGTCCCACTCAATGCTTGTCCCATTCATGGCACTCCTCCCCTAGTTATTAAACATCTGCACTCTACAACCCTAAAAACGATATAAGGTAAGAATTAGAGAATGCAGGATTTACGGTCAAGAATATAATAAATATTCGACAACATTATACAAAAACACAGCTACCTATGTTTTTCGTTGATCTAGAACCTACTGAAAGCTGCAAAGCCATTTACAAATTAAAGTACCTATAAAACAAAGTAGTGGTGGTAGAACTAGCAAAAAAAGTTCCGCAATAGTACAGTGCACAAGATGCCAATAATATAATCACACCAGAAGCTACTGCAATCGGCCGTATGCTTGTGTAAAGTGTGGGTATCCCACAATAAAAAAACATGTATGAACTTCAAAATAAATGCCAAGAAGGCAGTCAGCAACCAAAGAGACGTATTAAGGAGTATAGACAGAACACAGGTCAATTTACATACGCACAGTCGACAAAAGACAACACAGTTAACCACAAAGTAATACAGATATAACCTTTATGCAATTCCTAAACGAATTTAAAGGGATGTTTAATCAATTGGTGCAACAGAATAATATGGTAATTAACATGTTGTCCACTGTCTCAAACAAAATAGCAAAATAATGACTAGTACTTAATAATAGCTGTATGGAACGCCAACGGCCTCTAATCAAGAAAAAATTAAGTTGAAATATATCTGAAAATACACACTACTCGTAGTGTCTAAATAGTATATAACGTAACAAGAGTTGTAAAGAGCATATTACGTACAAGTGGATGAATTACATACGAACGACGAAAGAGCGAGTAGGTAATATAAATCCACGCGTACGTAATCTCTTTACAACTCGAGTAATGTAAAGGGTGTTTTTTTTAGAGGGATACAACTTTAAATTGAAATAAAACACAGAAAGATGTTTTTAATATCCATGGAATTGGCTTTGTCTGAAAGATAATTTTATGGCATTTATGTTTGAATATGATTTCGGGCATGTGACCGCCGCGATTGGCGTATACATGACGTAATCTGAAGGTCCAATTTTCACACACTCTTTTCGCAGTAAATAGGCTGTATTTCATTTCAGCAATAACGCGTCGAATTTTGGCTTTCAAGTGCTCAATTGTTTCCGGTTTATCGGCGTAGACATGCGACTTTACATATCCTCAATTTTGCGATTTGACGCCGTTAGATTATTTTCTTTGAGGATATGTAAAGTCGCATGTCTACGTCGATAAACCGGAAACAATTGAGCACTTGGAAGCCAACATTCGACGCGTTATTGCCGAAATACAGCCTGATTTACTGCGAAGAGTGTGTGAAAATTGGACCTCCAGATTACGTCATGTACACGCCAGCCGCGGCGGTCACATGCCCGTAATCATATTCAAACATAAATGCCATAAAATTATCTTTCAGATAAAGCCAATTTCATGGATATTAAAAACATCTTTCTGTGTTTTATTTCAATTTAAAGTTGTATCCCTCTAAAAAAACACCCTTTACTATACTTTTTCTACGAGCATACATCTTATAATTCACAATTTATTAGAATAGTCTTGAAACGAGTGCAATTTTTAAATAAAAAAAAGTGTAGTCATGCACCTGATTTCACTAACACTTGACGTTTGAGTCGTTTGACCACCGTTTGACAAAATGGCAAATAACAACTAAAATTCTTGTGGACAATAAAATAAGATTCAAAGATTTTATTGTTAATTGTATGTTGATCCAGAATAAAATATGGACAGTGGTCGTTCGTTAGGGATATTTGAAAGAACACGTCATTTCGAAGTTTTCGGAAGTACCTAACATAACCTGCATGTTTATCTGACTCCTCTCACTATGAAGGTAATTTGAATTATTTGAATATATATTTTATTAACAGTTTAATAGAACACATTATTTTTCAGTATAGTAATTATAATTGACTGTGGAATTATGGCACTGCTTTAATATTAATCGTCCAGACGAAGCATTGTGTGATAGGACAGTTGTAGATGTTGTTGGTTTGTTTTACTCGACTGTATACTCCAAATTTTGCTCCAGAGAAGTAGAAGTTGAACCTACTGCCTCCATTATTTTATCTGCAGTTTCAGTTTGTTCTGCTACCGTCGAAAATCGCCAACCTCCATGGCGCTTTAGGACTAGTAAATCTCCACCAGCATTTACGAGGAGGGTGGCCGATGTTCTTAGAAAACAATGGCTTGTATACGTAGAAGGATTTTCTAGCTTAAGATACTGTGCAATTTGCTTTGGGACACTGCCAATCTTATTTATTCCCACAACTTGCTTCGTGCATCTGCCTTTCTGGTAATTCATAAAGAATTGTGTAAAGCTTGTGTCCTTAAGTTCACGGCGAATGTCTAAGTATCTTTTACAGACATTGTAGAAGGCTCCATATATAACAAATGATCTTTCAATTTTTGCCTTGCTGATAGGAATATTTACAAGAAATTTGTTTCCTAAATCTTCGACATCTGTAATTTTCAAATTCTTTAACTCCTGTTTGCGACAGGCTCCGCTTATTCCAATAATTAGAACAGTTTGCAATAAATAATAATTAATCCAAAAGATATTTTTTTCAATCTATTTATTTATTACTTTTGTGAGCAGAAAATTGAGATCGGGGGCGTCTTTCATAAATGTATTAACTTGAGCAGCCGTTAAATTCTTGGATTTTTTGCTTCTAAAGCCATCGGATTGTCTTTTCAAGATCTTTCAAAGATCTTAATTTGGGATAGTTTGCAATATTGAGGTTATGATTTACTGTTAAAACACTTCGCAGCATCGAATATATGGCCCAAAGAGACGAAGGTTTGAATTGTTTGCTTATTTCGCCAAAATAGGCCAATACAACATTTTCAGAAAAAGACTGAATACTGCTTTTGAAGCGCCACTCCATGAATTTGTGATAAACATCTTCGTACCGCGCTTTGGACTTCTCCGGGAGCAGACTGGCTGTGGTGTGTTCTGCTAGTTGCCTGATTTCTGGGGGCGTCCCTGCAATTTCTTCATCGGAGTCACTTTCACTCATTTTAATAATAAATAATTAAGTTTAGTAAAACAAAATACTGCCTTATGAATTCAACGTCAAATGTCAAATTAATTTTTCTCTTGGTGTCAGGTTACGTGATAATTCAAAACTTTTTCATAACTCGCTAGTTCCTTTTTTCATTACGTGCATGTGTTCATAATGCCATAGTTACTGATCAAACAAGCGGTTGCGTTCTTGGCTTCTTACTACAGTGTGTCTAAAAAAGAACTACATCTAGTTACCTTTGAAATTTGTTTACATGTAAATTTTTATGTGCCACTAGATTGTTATTGGTATTGCATTATCCAGAGCTGTCATTAATTAATTGTCAAAAAAAAAGTAAATATTCACTTCAAATAGTTTTAATTATAAAATATTTGTTAATACAATACAAAATGTACACAGTGCAAGAAAATATTTTTATTATTGAGGCATATTTTCGATCAGGACAGTTAATAAATGGGGAATGGCAATATTCCTATGAGACTTGTAAGCAGCAGTTTCGACTCTGCAGTTTCCTAACAGAATTGTCGAAGAAACTGTTTAGCTGCACAAGTGTACAAAAAGGCAAGTCTACCGGAAGGCCAGCCACTGAACCAAACATTGAAAATGTCGAAGCTCTTGTCGTAGAAAACCCAAAAATGTCAGTGCGTCGTATTTCAGCTCAGACAGATGTCCCTAGAAGTACTGTTCACAACATTTTGAAGAAGCGACTGCACATGCATCCATATCAAGTGTCTGTTGTACATGAAATTCGACAAAGCGACCATGCTAGTCGAATACATTACTGCAACTTTTTCCAAGAAAATTTAAACAACAACGATGTTCTTGATTTAAGTTTTTTTAGTGACGAGGCGTGGTTCCATTTAAGTAGTTGTAGTCAATAATTAACCCTTTTCTAAGGACTACCTTTAGTTTATTAAGTTATATTCCTTCCATTACTTTTAAGTTCTGTATTTGAGAAATATTTTTTATTTTCTGGAAAACAATAAGGATTAATCATTTTTAATAAGGGTTGTCTTACTTCTTACGACATTCATGCTGTTGAATAATGCGTTAAAACGCGCACATATCTTAATTTAAAAGTAAACGAAAACCACAAGTAAATTTTGTCAACAAAGACTGTTGTTGAGGTTATGTTATTCTACCGTCCACTAGGTCTACTACTAGCTAACAGTAGCGCGCGAGAGCGGCACATTTTACGTTTGTATGGGAAATTCAAAGCACACTAGATGTAGTTCTTTTTTAGACACACTGTATTATGGGAGTAGAAAAACTCATTTTACTGAAAGATCCTATGTAAAAATACTTAATTACGTAATATATTATACTCAACATCCAGATGCTACAGCACATGGTGGAACAGCAGTAATAGTCAGAGAAAACATTATGCATCACGAACTACCCAAACATGAAACGGATTTTCTTCAGGCAACAACAATACAGGTTAATAAGTTGAATAACCCAATATCACTATCCGCAGTGTATTGCCCACCAAAGCACAGCAAAACTAAAGACGACCTTAAACCATTCCTTGAATAATTAGGACAGAGGTTTATAGCAGGCGGTGACTTCAACGCTAAACATGTTAGCTGGGGTTCAAGGTTAACAAGGTTGTTAATGAAAAACTACCATAATTTCTCCACTGGTGAACCAACTTACTGGCTGTCAGCTCTGGACAAAACTCCTGTCATTATGGATTGCTATGTAACAAACGATATATCACCCAATTTCACAGAAGTCAAGACTAATTTTGATAACTGTCATCGCAACTATCAGTACAACTATTATCAAGAAAGAACGTAAAGTAGCACTGTACAACAAACACTGTGACTGGGAATTGTTCAAAGAATACGTAAACAAAAAAATTAACCTCAATATCAGCATAGAAATCGAAAATTATGTTGAAGTAGCAACTAATTATTTCATTATCACGATACAAGAAGCTGCATGGAACGCAACTCAGTAGTTGATGCTAAAAAAGAAGAACGCAAAACATATCCAGGTAAATAATGGAAATCGTAGCTGAGAAACGGAGAGCTAGAGCTAGATGGCAACGTAGTCGTAATCCAATAGACAAAAACATTTACAATCGGCTCGCTAATAAACTAAAATCCAAGTTGAGAGATGCTAGGAACGAAACGTTTTGCAACTATGTAAAAACATATCTAATAAAGACTAGCTACTCGATTTGGAGAGCCACAAAAACGTTTAAACGACCCGTACAAACAATTTCCCCAATCCGAAAAACCTGACTGGGCAAGGTCAAATGGAGAAAGAGCTGAAGTATTCGCTCAACATCTTGCTCAAGTTTTTTAATCGCCTACAAACGACCCAAATGCAATAATCGCGGAATTCGTGGATGCTCCTTTCCCGATGTTTCCACCCATTGATTATTTTACAGTAGGAGACATTGAGGAAAAAATAAAACGTCTTAGCAAAAAAAAAATCACCAGGCTACGACTTGATTACTGGTAAGATCTTATGTGAACTACCAGAATCATCTGGAGTGCAGTTTATAAGACTTCTATTTAATTCTATACTGAAACTCAACCACTGGCCTATCCAACTTAAACATGCCCATATCATTTTAATTTTAAAACGTGGCAAACCACCGACGGAGGTAACATCGTATATATTTATAAGTCTTCTCCCAGTGATCGCCAAACTCCTAGAGAAACTAACACTTAAAAGAATAAATGAAAATAATTTGATAGATAAATGGATACCAAAGTCACTCAACTATTTAGCAGTGTCACAGAATACTAAATATCATATGCAAAGTTTTCGAAGAAAAGAAGTAACGGTAGTCCGACATTTTCCGGAATAACCGGTAGTCCGACGTTTCCCGGAATAAGGTATGGGTAGAACCTTAACTCGCCCATGATCTATAGTGAGATATAGACCTTACAAAGTGTTGAAAGAAGTTCTAATCGGCAGTGTTTCTGGATGTAAAGCAGGCGTTCGACAAAATCTGCCACAGGAGACTACTATTTAAGATCAAACAGAATTTACCACATCACTACTTCCAACTATTGAGGTCGTACTTATCATTACGATTCTACCAAGTTAAATTTGGAGAAGAAACATCAGAAATGATCCCTATTTACACAGGGGTCTCTCAGGGGAGCGTACTGGCCCCCATATTATATCTAATATATGTATACAGCAGATCTAACATGTGAGCAAACGAAAATGAAATCAAGCTTGGCGTCGAAATATTTGTTTTATGAATAATATGTTGGTGGCACTGTAAGTCTATGTCAAATTCGAGGTTAGTGGGTTAGGTTTTCTGTCAGTTTTGACACAGACTTGAAATTTTGAGGGACCCGACAGACGTTGTCCTGCCCGAAAGTTCGTTTGCCTGCTATTAGCAGGTTCAGCAAAATTTTTTTCGATTTTTTTCATTTTAAAAAATATTGGGGGGTGGTGGGGGTGAAATTTTGGGGTTATGTTTTGATATGCGAGATATCTTAAAAAATTTAAAAAAAGAAATTCGCCAAAAAATTTAAAACAAATCCTATCACCCGATTGCAGCGCCACCTACAGAGTCCAGTTGTAAATCTAAACCATCCAGGAACCCACTCAAATACACACAAAACATTTTATCAAAATCGGTCCAGCCGTTTAGGAGGAGTTCCGTCACGTACATACTTACAGAAGAATTATTATAAAGATAATCAAACCAATCTGGACATATGCGGTTTGGAGTTATGGGAATGTTCGTGCATGTCCAATTTAAAAGTAATTGAGAGATTCCTCTCAAAAATTCTAAGGCAAATCACAGGTGCACCATGAAATACGTATATTGCTGGTGGCACTGTCTGTCTATGTCAAATTCCAGTTTAGCAGGTTAGGTTTTGTTTGTTATTTGACAGAGACTGACGCAAACTTTAACCTGTACATTTCGTATTCGACCTAGCCTAACGGTGCTACCACCAAAACATTAGTGAGTGACTTATGGTTTGCATCTCACTAGTGGGTTATAGCTTACCTCACTAGTTGGTTATGGGACACTTTATAGGTCTAACATCGATCTAGTTATAGCCTTATAACTAGAAGATGTTGGATAAATATTCTTTCCTTCTTACTAAGATGCTGTTTCTTTCAGTTAATAGTTCACAGTTTTTGTCCTACAGTTGATTTATTTGAGGATGGAATTCATTTTCGTCTTATTTACTATTCTGAAGAACTTCATTGATTCATTATATTCTTTTATCCCAACACACAAATTAGCTTTAGGTGACGCTAAAAATGGTCTTTGCTAAATCATTGAACGTCAAATTTAAGATTAATTTTCCATATTTATTTTGATTTAATAATTGCATACATGGATTCCGATATTTTTGATTTTATAAACTAACTACTACAGCACTGTAGGGTTCTTGGGTTATATTGGTTTGTTACTCAAACTAACTGCATTTATATTAAGAATTGGTAGAATAAACCACACTTGTATCTTTGGAACTAGAAAATAATTGCTAGCATTCTTTTTTGTTGACTATAGTTTTCCTAAATACTTTCAAATATTGCAACGCTACGAAAGTATATTTGAGGGTTCGCCAGCTGGAATCAATGGAGACTGCGTGCAGTTCTTTAAATAATGTAATAACCAAATATAATGATCGTAAATTTTGCAATTACAACAAATATACTCAGATAGGTCGAGAACTTATAAACTCAGTTTTAAATCACAGGAGTCTATATCACACTATTTGAAATACAGAAGATAGCAGTTACGAAATCAGACAATGAATGGTATAGACAGTGCATTAGATTTGTTAAACAACTTTGCACATAGTAACCAGTACAGAAATTCTATGATTTTTGATTAAGCGTTACTACTCGAAAGGTGCACCCGAATAACGATAACATAGCAATGAATAGCACAACTCAATGCGCATTTTAAGACTAAACTAGTAAAATGTAAAATTACAATCTAAGAACAACTACCGTTTCTTTCACATTGCATGTGGTGCAAATATCATTACCACAGATCATTAGATCATATGCTACTTATTTGAGAGCCTCGCGCTTCTGTAGGAGGTGAATAAAATAGCCCCCCAAAAGGGCTTAAAGCGCCTGCTGCTGGTGGAAGACGCCAGCAAACGCTATAGCAAAGTTTTTTGGCATTGAGGTCCAAACTCAAACTAGGCTTCCATGAGCACAATTATGTTTGTGTATCATAATAATAACTCTTGTAACCTAGTGGAATCTATCTAGGTTACGTATATATGTAAATCACTGAGGTGAGGTTAGGAGGTGCGGTTTCTGAAAAAGATGATGGTTCCTATGACTTTGTTTAAACAAAGTAGTTTTTTGTGATTTCTTCGAAATAAATCCTTTAATTGATATAACAAGTTAACTTTAAGCACCTGATATAAAGAAGTTACCTCTTCTTTGCGAAATATGACATGTAGAAAATATTGCCTCCGTACTGAAATATCCTTACCAAATGCCACTATGCCACACGCAAATATTCTTGTCTAGAAATGTCATCTTCTTTCCTATCGGTAGAGCAGTTCACGTCTAGAGTGGTTTACACATTGAGGTACTTCTCTTCTATCCCTTGCCCTTAAATAACGGGTGTCGAAAAAAGCGGGTCAATAATTTTTTGTAAATGTTGGATGCTTTGCATGATATGTTACATTTAGCTTAGCAAGATGGTTTTATTTTCACTCGGTAGGTAATAAATATTCTCATAAAAATTAAATTATGACACCGATGACACTTATGACAGTTGAAATTATACTTGATAGCTACAAGTGCCACAAGCTACGTCATACGGAACATAAATAAAATTTTAGTCAAAACATGCTTGAGCCGTTTCTATTTAGACATTCTTTATAAAGATCGTGGTTTAAAATTATTGCATTGTTGTTGATGACATTGACAGTTTTTTACAGATTTCATTTTCATATATAGTCGTAGGTGATGTGTATCACTGAAATATTAATTGATACAAAACAATTTCTACATAAATCCAGCAATTGAGCGAAATTGACTGATTAGCTCAGCGTTTAACGTATCATTATATTTGAAATGCAAATATTTCCTGGGAAAAACGATAACTATGTATTGCTTTGCTATTCATAATTGAAGATGGAAACTTAAACAAGTTTTTGAAGTAATTTCTAACGATAAATAGCAATTAATTCTATCTACCTTTTACGTTCTCAATAATTTACGATACCCACAGATGTTTTCTTTCTGTTAACGAATATTTGTGTAGCTTTCCGCTGAATCTATTAAACCGACTTATAAATAAAACCGCTACTAAATGTTTCAAGAGAAGATTGCTGTTAATTAAGTTATTAGTGCTCAGTTTCAGAGTACCTGACAAATCGGCTATGCCTCTTTTAACTATATAGCATTGTATACGTTCATACGATGGTTATGTGAAAATGGTATTGGGAATTGAATTGGAAACTAATTAAGAGTGTTTTTATGCCAGTTTTGATTTGTGCTCCTGTTTTGCCAGGTGATTACGAATACCCTAAACTGCTTATCGACATGAGCGTAACTTTTGACATCACTTTGGGGGGGTGGGGGGGGGGGCAAAATCAAGACTTCAAAAAAAATTTAAACCTAAATTGCGAAAAAATGCTGCACTTGCACTTTCAAATTAAAATTTTGAGAGGGCCATTGCCCCCCCTTGCCAATAGTAACCACCCTTTCCTGCTTAGCAATCGCTAAGCGTTTAAACATGCTAATCTCCATCGCGGAGTGTTTTCCATTATTACTTCGGCACGACTGCTGAATTATTGCTTTCGACCTCAACCGTTTTTACACATTTACAATTTTGGTTGCAAACTCCTATTCAATCTCGAGCAACCCAAAGTTATGTGAACTTTTGTGAACACATCAAGTGGTTTAGATTTAGAGTAAGGTTAGAAAATGAATAAAAGTCGAGTAAGTCACTCCGGATGGATGTAAATATGATAATTTGAGAACGACATAACTGAAACGCTTTTGGGCGACATTGTTTGTATGTGTTTGTCAATTTGTATTCGATAGAACTGTCAAATAAAGCTTTACAGTTATTGTTTACAATATAGTGGTTGTGAATAAAACAGTATACATACCACGGTGAAAAGTTTAATTCCTGTCTCAAGATAATGTAATGATAGTAATGATACACTTTCGACCGCTGTGTGTAATATACTATTACGTTCGATGGTTGGCTCTACCACTAAAATTCTCTCCGAACATCTCTCTTTCCCTATTCAGTCTAGGTTTTACTGTCCCATGTTCTTTCTTTTCACAATTTTTGATTTCATTTGCCCCTAAAAGTAAATTTTGAGTTTGTTCGTTTATTGCAAGGTATTCTTCTTCAATATTCCTCGAGTGATAACAGGAGTTTCTTCATATGTGTAAATTAATATTTCCTTGTCCACAAAGAATAAAGTCTTGAACAGATGACTTCCGATCAATTACCCCATATTCCGTAACTTTTTTCGTTAGCGATAAATTGTCAGTAATATTGGAGTTAATAAAAATATCCTTGTCGTAAACACTTGTAAACTTCACATACTTCAGATATTTTATTTTCACTTTTATTCTGTTTGTACAGTTCTTGTACAGGTTGTTTGGCTTTTTTTAAATTAAATTCTAGGCGATCTTCCAAGGAACACAAATTAGGTACACTTAGGTGCAAATGCCGGCCGCCAGCTTAGCGTTTTTGGAGGCGTGTAGTTCTTAAGAACAAAAGTGAAACGGTAGAACAATAATTAACTGAATGCCCAGAGCGCCAACAATTTTTGAAATAACGGCAAATGCACCCCGATGATCTAACGAGAAATTGTAAACTCAATACCCAGACTATATCACACTTCCTGAACGATAACTCTAAATAAATGCAATCAACCGTAACTTACTCACCCTGTATACTGGCAATCAAGATCATTTAATTTTATGTGCATATCATAGTATAAGTTTACAATCATTAACACACAAATAGCATAAATTGAAGTTGTAGAATCACTCTAAACTAATTAATACATGCGCTAAATATACTCACAATTTTCTGACACAAACGGCAATTTACAACATGTTAAAATAAAGCAGCTTCGCAAGCTACTTAGCCGCAAAAGGTCCTGGGGCCCAGTTTTGGAGAAAGCTGAACGCGGTTCTCGAGCTTTCGACCGAGAAGTTCCTGCAGCCATAGGTGGTGTTTTCTCAGCGCGAAAAGGCGCTGCGTCAGCGGGGTTGAGGTGTCAAAAACTCGGAGGTCAAATAAAACCCTCCAATACGGATCCTTCTTGTGCCCTAATTGGCGCTGGCGACAAACGAAAGCGGCTCCGTGAAGGCTCAACACCGTCGACCCGCGGAACCTGCAGCACGTCGCCATAAACAAGAGACAAATAAACGGCGCGCCCAAATTCAGAGCGGCCGGGCCGGACAATTTTGCTGGCGCGAATAATTAAAAACCGGCAATAATTCTGCCTGGTACTGCTTGCTGTAAGAAGGGAAAGAGGTCCGAATAGAATACGCAAAGACAGGAGCCCTAACGCGTCTAGCTACTTACCCCAGATGGTTTTGAGCACATAAAACAGCTCGTGGTTGCAATCGCTAACAAAATCCGCCAAAGCCGTAAAAAAAGCATCTTATAATGAGCTCGGGGTCTCAAAGCCCGAAAACGTGAGGGTTTGCATATCACCATCACATAGAACCAACCAAAAACCCTATTAAAACAACCCCGAAGTTCGTGAATTGCGACGTCACTCAACTGCTCGTTTCAAGCTGCCAGCGAAGAAGAACGCGTCGAAGCCTGCAATCGGCTTTCCCCAGATAAAAGCAAATCGCGGTAATCTCGGCCAAATGACCCAGACACGCAGTGCGCGGGAAAATACCATTCGAATTCGAAATTAAGAAAGGCGACGTATTCTAAACGTAACAAGGTTCTTTACTTTCTTCAAATAGTCATATTCATACTTATATGCAACTTGTACATACATAGACGTTCAACAGTTCTCAGTTTTTTTCTTTCTAGAAGTTTTGGTAATATATTTATACAAAACCGCATTCTGTGTAGTCTTCCTTTCATGAAATCCATGTTTCCACATAAGCGAGATTTTCTACCTTCGATTGCATTTTACACCATTCTTTAAACGATGTTAATCAATTCGTTATCATCTTGAATTCATACCTCTTAGAAACTGTTTTAAATGTGAAATACAGGAACTAGCTTGGTCCTAGGTTAGAAGGTTAGGGGAAATTGTAGTATTTCAGATTTAGCATAGTAAATGGCCTTTTTTACGACCGACCAGAAAATATTCAGTTTCTGGAGAATTTTATCGCCAGAAAGTAACGTTTTGCCGGTCAATATCGGAAAACGGGGATATACTCTGCAGGTTATGTCAGAAAGAAGAGGAGACAGTCTCACACATAATCTTTGACTGCCCAGCGTTATTCCACAAAAGACAGCAACTCTTCAGGGGAACTCCACATGGAGCAGCTCTCACACACGAGCACCTCGTAAAAAACATCTTACAACTCGTTGACGGTGCAGATCTATTTTAATAGGGTCGGGGGGGGGGGGGCAGAAAAGACCACAGAGTCAAAGTGCGCAACTGAGCTCACTACTAACCCATCTAAATCCCTGTATTTAATCAATCAATCAATTCCTTTCCGAATTAGTCTTTCTATATGGCTTGAATGGCACATTATGAAAAGTGCGTAGTCTTTATCAGGTTTCTTGTTATGATAACATTTTTGTGTGTGCAAAGGGTACTGTTTGCTTGTGTGGTCACATCTAAATTTCCATGTACTTTCTGCGGAGAAAGCCTTTTGGTGTGAAGGCACTTTATGGCAGTGAGCATCACTTTTATCTATAAAAGCAAACTGCAGAAAATATCGTCTTAAAAACAGAAAATGAAAAGACTAAAATATACCTATAAGATATCGAAAAAAAAAATTAATTTGAGAATTTGGTGAACGTACTGTTTTAATGTTGCATGCCGGTACAGATTTGACATTTTTGAGCATTGACTTCGTGCTGTAGTTAGTCTCACTGTGTCAATTCTCTTCTTTATAACACTTTATATTAAAGTTAGTTCTATTCAGAGCTAAGTTATTTACTTTGTATTAATTTGTCTGATATAAGTAGCTTGTTATAATATACCATATTATATGTGGCACGCCACTGTTACTTGTCAAATTTAGTTTTGTAAACGTGGTTGCCACCAGTGTTATATGGATTGCCTACATTACGTGGCCACGTGGTTTTCAGTATTTTTCAATGTTTGTGTACAACTAATTTAAATATTGTGCAAGCCTCGCAGTCTTCAAGAATTGGACGAAATTCGAATCGTTTTATTGATTAAATATAGCTAGTCCAAAGCAACCGGTGTCTTTGTTGAATCGATTTACTTTGTAGTAGATCAGCACACCATCTTTAAATTTTCAATTAAAGTTCCTAAGAGGTCTGTGTGTATCACAAATGTTCCTGGCAAACGAGCAGCATCTGGAGAGCGGAGCAAAAAGGGCACATTTGAGGGCAATATCGCGAAAACAAAAATCCCAATATATCTCCCGTTTTTGCCATTGTAGCCGCCGTAATATTTCCTTGTTAGCTATCTATTAGATACGTACAAGATAGGAGGAAACTAAACAACAAACGAGGCAAACTTATTCAAGAACGCATAAGAGCTTATAATAACGCCGATCGATCCGCGACCGACTTGGGAAACTTTCGATTGGATAAAATGAACAGGAAACGGCATGAAGTATGTGTTTAATGTAGCGGAAAATAATGACGAATCGACGCTGTCTGTTGCTTATAACAGCTAATATAGAGTCGTTTATTAATTTGCAGAACTCGGAAGTTCCCGGCTTCGTTCATTAATAACAGCCTCACCTTCCTCTCGCATTTCAAAAACAGACTACCGTAAATAACTACTCGCATTGCTCCGAGGCAATGATGATGTGCCGCTTTTCTGTGTCTTTCATGCTTCTAAAACTTCGGAATCTATGTCTAATTTAGCGCGGCGCTATTTGTGTGCGGGCACTGTCTGGAGGAAACGCTCCGAATGCGTTATTAAAGCAAATTCTCTGTAAAAGGTTAACTTCTGACGTGCTTGTGTGCCCATTCATGGCGCAAAGGCTCCTTAATGGTCGCTGTTGTATTAAAACTTCGTAGACGCCATTGGTATGGAGATATCAATAACAGCAAAGACCGTGTTTGGTTTGTTTCGTACAATAGCTGACCATCCAACCTCTGATTTGTAGCATCGTCACCATATGTCGCAGTTCTGTTCTCAATGACAGAGTATGTGGAAAATATCTACTTGCAGCTGTAGAATCATAAATCAAGGAATCATTGTGTCGCAGATGATATAGGAAGTAAAAAATTTCTAATTCCCAACCCGAGCGACCTCGATCGACCTCCACCTACACCATCGCAGTTCGCCACATGCGTAAATTTACGAAACATTAAACTCGTCAGCTTCTTTCTTATTCATCGAACGCAAGAACCGTTCAGTCCGATCAATAAGAAAAAGTTGCGCAACTTCGGCCTCTCGCTCGAGAGACTTTTTCGTTCAAAGTCTGTCCCAGTAATAAATTAGGGCTATGACGTTCACGCATCACGTTTTTTTCAAAATTTCGCAAAAACGCGACACTGCGCAGCGCTGCTGCTTTAAGCGTTTTTATTTTAATTTACGCCGTGCATTTGCTCTTGATTTTTTAAGAATACATTCAATTGTGCATTGAACTGCTGTTTTCTACAACTCCATATAACCTGATACTTCGTCTCAAACTGTCCAAAATCTGTTGCTTTGAGATGAGAATTTAAAGGAACGTCTTTGCATGAAGCCAGCTGTGCTTCGAGATTTAAATTGTATCAAATACTACAAGCTTAACTGAAATTTGCATTATGTGCCTGAAAAATATTTAAAAGAGGCGGTACTAATTACGTGGAACATCAACTGAAGGAATTAGCTATTAGGGGAAACAAAGGCGTTGCCTTTTTACAGCTGTCAAATTGATATTGAAACTGTTTTTACTCAACATTAGAATACGGATTGCATGTCGTACACGTAGATTATACCAGTATCAATAAAATAATATTATGTGTCATAAATTTAATAAAATGATTTTTATATCCACATTAAAAAATAAGTACCACATAGATGCCCTTGTTCTAATTGAATTGTAAATGAAGAAGCTAGATCGAATAATAATTGTGTGTTCATAATTATGTACAAAATAGGTAAACATATCTCAATCTTTCTAATAAAACTAAAACAGTCGATAGAACAGAATTGCCCGAAGGCTGAACAGGTTTCTGTTACTTGCACTGATTCGGTCCCTTTAATTCAGAGCACACGGTTGAGACTGGAAGCCGCATTTTAAGACAAAGTAGTCATGCCACTCAGAGGGACGTTATAATTTGGTAACTATCCTGAAGTACAGCGTCACACTTCAAAATTTTAGGCTTGGAAGGGTAGTACCTCGATGTTAATGAATCAAACACTTAATTCCGATTGTTTTTATTATTAAATCTTAATCTATATATACATCTATATATTTCCCTTAGTTTTAAAAATTGCATTATTTCAAAGTGCAAAGTGTTTCTTCTTACTAGGTCGTTATCATGTGTCATAACAACAGACAGCGTTTAAGCAAACTGCTTCCGCGATACATGCACTTGTGTTACATTGAACTTGCACTACTAAAGTAGGGACAAGAAATCAGACGACGCCCGTTACCAAGCAAATTTTAGTTACGTCATAAATACCACCATTAGATTTACAAAACCGGTATTTATGTTCTTCTATACAGCTCATTTTAAATCATGCGTTTGGTTTAAGCTTAATCAATTATCAATGGAAAATTAACAATTTAATGTACATTTAGCTTTTATGATGAATAATAAATAAAAAACGTAAATGTGCCAGAGACTTTAACGCTTTTTTACGTCGTTCTTGCATGTATTAAGCAAGGCTGCTATGTGATTCTGCTAACATGCAGTTGTGACATACTAAACTTTTACGAACTAATGCAGGTGCTGCTATTTTGCATTTTTAAACATATTGAACTTTTAGGATTTGCACTGCTAGTTTGTATTTCTTAAATTTTGAAATGAAATTTAAATTTGTTTAATTTGAGATTAAACAGTGAATTATATGAATTCATAAAGAGACAAAATGTAACCCGGCAAGAGTGTCGAACCTTCGTTCTGAAAGGAAACTGATTTATAATCAGATGCCCTAACCGTTTGACCAGAAATGCTTCGTAACATAGGTTTACCTTTGTATTATGAAGGAGTAAGCCCTATCAGTGACGATGAAAATGTTACACATACAGGCAGGCACAATATACGCTTATAAATATTTAAGGAAAAGAAGATTTTAAAATATTTAATGTAAATGTCGTAGTTTGTGTTCGACACAAGTAAACATATGTCTTTTTGGTAGCTGTCTTATCAAAATATGTTTACTAAGACAATTTTTACCTCAAAAATGGGCTTTTGAAATCAAAGTGTAGATCTGAAATTGTACTAGAAACAACCCCAAATAGTTTATCAGTTTGCCAATTATCACATCTGAATATATGTACTGGGAGTTGATGAATAGCAGATAAGAATATTGTCATTAAATGATTTCATCGGCAATCCTCCCCAACCATCAACTCAGCTTCAAAGTATGTTTCAAGTTAAGACCTAGAATAGTAAATACTTTTTTAATTTGTGCTAGAAGCAAATGCTATTTTGGCAGATATCCAGTCAAAATGTGTTATCCGAAACAGTTTTAGTTCAAGGGGAAATATAATTCAGTACAACCTTTAGGGTTATGAAGATGCAGTTTGCAGTATTGTTGGATTGGTTCAATTCGTGTTTTTTCGGTAGCTCAAAACTGTAAATTCGGTTATAATTAATCATACATGAAACACTTAAAGCTGTTGTAAAATTTTAAAAAATGACTAAAATGGTGTGATTTCAAAATATTTAGAAGATGATAGTATGTGAAACTTGATAAGTATCTTTCTTTACAGAAGAAATATCGAAAAAGTTGCAATTTTGATAACCAAAATAGATGAAAGTCAACAACTTATTGCACTGTTGATGGTTAAAGCTAAGACAGGTAGTATGTGTTCCATAGTCTATGTTGTAATAATATTTGAATGAAGAATTGTCGTGATTAATAAAAATAAGGCTTGTAAGTAGAAAATAACAAAAAATGAATGGAAATATTGTCTTTTTAAAGCTGTCACTTTCAAGTGTGTTTACTATTATAGAATGTTTGTTTCCCCTCAAAAATAAAACGGGATATGGCTCACGGCATACGAACATTTGAGATTGCACCGGAAACAATTTAAAATAGATAGCTAACATGTCAATTGCTAAACATAAGTAGCCTTTCTATAGATGGTTTGAGCTAAGATACATAATGTGCAGTTCAATTTCACGCCTTTTGCTGTACTAATTGCCCTTATTGCTTTTAAAGAAACTGACACTGTGGTGTCATGGTACTTTGGCACCACATATATGTATCCACACCAGCATATCAGTTGTGGTGACCTCGGCGTGATTTCAACATGCAACCTTCTGATTACGTCGGGGTCACTACAACTTATATGTTGCTAGGGTTACATAAATATGTGGTGTCAAAGCACTCTGAGACACCACATAGCAAGCATATTATAACATTACACCTCTTATATTGTAGCAAAACCAATCTAGAATAGATTGGTAGCTTGCGAGTTGTCCAATATAAATAGATATAGACTGTATATCGTTCGAGGCAGTTTAACTTCTTCGATGATTCATAGATCTGTATACTTCTACGGCTGATTGCATCGAGTATGGTTCAACGTCAAACGTGTAGTTTATTTCGGAGGTTTCCACGGCCATTGCTATTATGTAACGAAGGACTTCCGGGATTGGACCGTGTCATTATTGAGATTGAAGGACTTTGTTAGAAGAGTTTCGCCTCTGGCGTGGTTCATACGTTGAGCTACCTTGCTCTTTAGCTCACTTCCTGATGAAGCGCATTATTAAAAGGTTTGAAACTTGTAATTCTTCAATTTCAATAATGATACGGTCCAATCCTGGAAGTCATTCGTTACGTGTAGTTTAGTTTCTATGGCGTACACTATACTAGTTATCTTTACAAGTCTGTTGTAGTTAGTGATGGCTCATAACAATGACTTAGTATGTGAGAAGATTGCATTATGTATGGTTAAAGATACGATGCAGCTTACTTTCTATTACATTGCTTTAATTTTTTCGAAAAACGATGGGTATTGTCCTTAGAAATGTTTCTGAAAAACGGTACGTGGTATATGATGTAATGATTGCGTTGTGTGTGGTTCAATTTAAGACATAGATCTTAGTTTCTACCGCCTATGTTGCTACATTTAAAAAAAACCGCTTGTATTGTCTTAAAAAATGTATTATAATTTTTTTATGATCCCTTCAGAAATATGGCGTGTAGGTTGTTTAAAGATGCAGAGTCATTACATTTGGCTGATCTCGTGTTTGTGTCGGCTGCCTGAAGCTGGAACTTTAGATTCGGTTGTAGTTGCTGTTCCTGACTTTCTATTTGCGGGAGTTTAAAGTTTCGCGTAGTCTGCTGCTTTTTAATTACCCGGCTCCATAATTACCCGTAATTTTGCAGTTTTTAATTAAAAAAGGGCCAATTCGCCTTCACCTGGCCGAAAGGAGTGGACACGGCGCTTCGGCTCGGATTCGGGTTAATAAATATATTTTTAGATTCGCCGCTTCCGCGCATTAAATTTTAAATATTAATTAACTGCTGCCAACAAATATCGCGAAAAGTACGTGTATTCATTAAAATTACACTTAGCAGCGGCATTTCAATTGTATCCAGCGCGCGCTCCCGACGCAGCGTTTCATTTAAGCAACTTTCCCCACAAATTTCAATGTTGAAAAAGTTCCGGAAACTTTTCGAGGGGTCGATTAACTTGGAGCGAAGCCCGCGGAAAGTGTACCAAACAGTTTCGCGGCCGAATTTCGGACCTGGGGCCGCGAGCGGCGGCCGCGGCGGAGGCTCCTTTTCGAAAAGTGCGAAAAATTGCAAAAAACTAGAAAAAGCGTGTGTGCGAGTAGTGCGGAAGGCGGTATCTCCGTCAGATTCACTCCCACGGAGTGTCTGCTGGTCCGGAGTCCCGGAGGCGGGCTGCGCGACGCCAATGGCGCTCCCGACGCTCCGGGTCCGGGGCGGTTCACGTCGACGCACGCGACGCCGTCCAAAAAAACCGACGCTGACCTCGTTTCGATGGACAGGTGAGAGGTGTTTGCATAATAGCGGAATTTCAACCAGACGCCTAACGACGCC
>CALNHX010006933.1:0-81281 GCA_940337035.1 Agriotes lineatus
TCAGAGGTTTTAAGCTCAAATTTAAAGTAAAAACTAGGGAGCGCCCGTTATGGCGTTCTTGAGGCGGTTTTGATGAGATTTTTTCAAGGCCTGTAGTATGCGAAATAATCAATAGTAAAATGGTTGGCTAGTCTTGGATTAGTGCAGTATTTAGGGTGGAAGCGTTTGGCAAATACTTATTGCGAAGGGGATTTTGAGTACTAGTTGCAGTGGACGACGCATAACTTAAGCTCAACATTTCTCCTTTGTTACTTAATTGGGCTTCATTTGCATGCTATAACAATCTTGGTGCAGAGCTAGTTATAAATGATCTAGTTGCTAATCGTATGGCTATATTTTCTATCACATCCAGGGTTATAACTTATAAGTATACCGATTTTACTGTGGCATTGTAACGCCCCATTTTCATTTGTGAGTTGCTTGAGATTCGCTTCTCGATGCGGGCTCGCATCTCTAATATAAATATCACCCGCACTCCTCCTTTCGTCGAGCGCCGCGCGAAATAATTTTTGCTTTTTCCTTCGATAATAAAGGTTGCGTCCTTCGATTGCAAGCGCTCGTCTTTTTAATAAAGTCCTATTTAGGCCTTTTCTTTTTACCCTCGGGCGTAATGCTTTATCATCTGGCGTAATGTTTGGCGACAATTGCCCCTTGAGTTCTCTGGAGCACGCCGATCCGCACAAGTTCTGAACCAAGTTCATTCCAGTTCAACTCAATCCAGGAATGTGGCCATTTGCATGATATCCTCGCTCCTGTGGATTGCATATGAATTAGCCGTGGAGAGCATCTCCTACCAGTAGTGCGCCAGGTTTTACCTGAATTGTTAAACTAATATTTCTTATTTAATTACGATGACTATTTGTAATACTGTTGTTGATATTAAATTTTATTTACTATTACTGGTTTATATTTTCTTTGAGTATTTGTACTACGACCCTTCATGAACCTGTTCGTGTTCTTTTGAGATTTAGGTTTGAGGTTTAGGTGTAAGTAAGAGACTTACAAAGTAGTTGGTAAAATGTTTTGATAACTAGATTTGTGTTTTATGTTGCATTTAACGACTGGCGCCCATTTTGTATTAATTAAAGATGTTTTTTATAACATTAAGAACAGTTGTCTGGTTTTTATTGTAGTTGGCAAAACGCGAACGCCGAGTTTTGAGCGGACGGAGTCTAGAAACAGCGTCGCCTCATAACGCATTCAAAGGATGCAATCCTAAATACGTCAAACTATAGTGTATTCAATTGCAACACGTGTGGTGTCAAATTGAGTTTTATAACTTACTTGCCCCAACCGGACGCTCGTTTCAGGGACAAGTTTCAAGATATTGTTTAAACATTTTTCGAGGTATTTTCGGCACAAGCGTTTCATTGCCAGATTCTCCTACAATCTGGCAATGAAACGCTTGTGCTTGTGCTTTCAAAATTGTCCACTCTGTAAGAGTAAGAGGGCATTGCGTGGCTAAACGCGAAGAGGAATGTCTAGGTTCACGCGCAAATACAAGGACTTGTTATCGAAAGCTCGCACAGTTAAGACGGTTGTTGTAATCGCCGCCTCGGGCGCTTACATGAGCTTGGAGTGGGCCCTAAATTTAACTGATCGCTAAATTGTGCAAGTCGCACCGGATAGTTCGCATTAGTGTTAACGCTATTCTCGAACAGTTGTGTACCGGTTACCGAAGAAGAACAAACGAAAATTCGTGACTGAAAACGCTCTGCTTTGAAACGGATAGAAATTTCGTATATAAACTTCGTTGATCCTCCGCTAAGTATTATAACGCACGTTTTAAATCTGTGTTTTGGCGGATTTCAAACAGTGGCCTAATCTATATATCCGGGGGCTTAACGACGTTGTGTTTTTTGGAGATGAATAAGCATTATCAACGCGGAGGTTGGTTTACTTCGCATGTCCGCACCCTGTATAAGTTTTTAAATCAATTAGAAATTAGCTGTACCGGGGATCTACGACGACTGTCCAAAGCTGAATTTGGGTGACATCAATATATTTCCAGTTTTGTGCAACGCACGCCTCTAATCTCTTTCGAAGTTCTTGGTTTGCCGGTTTGCTCTTCTCAACGGGCGATAATTGGGAACATATCAGCCTGATTTTGTTTTTTAGATCTTACAGCTTTTGAGGCTGAAAGGCATATAAGTACCGTCTTAAAGTGGTCTCATAAAAGATTCAACGGTGTGAAATCAGGTGATGTCGAAGGTCTTTCCACATGCCCCATGATTGCAACCAAACGCTCATTAAATGTTTTATTGAAATATTATCGAACAATAAAAGCATTATGAGCTGGGTTTTCGTTCAACTGAAAGAACCAATTGTGTCGCAAAGCCAACCAACATTTTAAATACCAAGATTCAAAAAATAAGATATATTCTAGCATTGAGATTGTCATCATGAAAATAAGGTCCTAATAACCGACCAGACGTTGGTACCCTAAACGGTTTGATGATTCGCCTCTCTCGTCCAATATGAGTTATCGTCTGACCAGAAATGAGTAGTTTGGTAACCTCATTATTAGTAAATTTAGCTTCGCCAGTTCATAAAATTCTGTCTATAGTAGATGGGTCACATCTTCAAACTAACCACGAAATAAAGGTCAATTTGCAATTAGCATCTTTTGGTCGTAAGTGTTGCACTAAATGTACTTCATACGAATTTGTGTCTTTTTAGAATCCGGTGCACTGGTCCAATCGACACTTCTATTTCCTGAGCTACATGGCTTATAGTCTGATGTAGGTTAAAATCTGAAATTATGTTTCTTTATTTTGTACATTATTTATCTGAAGCTCTCTGTTTTGGATTCTTAGTGCGGAAAATGATCCACGATATCTTAATGAATTCACTTTTTGAGATGATATCAGCTAATCGTATTATCGGTGGACTACTACTAATTTCATTTTTCAACAAGAGATCCCCATAAGTAATTTTATTGTGTCTTCATTATTTCTTATATCTCCTACGATTTATACATGAAAATAGCAAATATGAATAACCGCGTCAGGCTTTTTTGAAAACAGATGTAATTTAATTGAAGATAACAACCAGTTTGGAGTCTCATATTGAATATCATGCAAACCAATTTAAGCGTTCTTTGTTATTGGTCAAATTCAAACATGACTTGAAAACTTTAACATGCTGTATTTCGAATACTATGTACAATATACCTCCAGATGCCACATGATCGAGTTAAGAAACTCTCTGTATATTTTACAAATGATAGAAGTTTTAGATTGCAACAATGTTGCGCTCATAGTGCTTAACTAATTCTGTAAATCTACCAATTTTGAAATAAATCGACAGATTAGTGTTTGTTACAGCTCAAACACATTAATCTTCAAAAAGGCAAAGCTCACTTTAATCACGTCTCAACTTGCTATAACAGACGGTTGACCGGCTATTGCTCAGAGAAAAGTGGGGGGGGCGGTCGGACCAACACGACGTATTTTAGGGCGAGAAGCTGCCACAATAGGGGTTGATTGTAATCACAATAAGGGGGAAAATGAGAGCTACGAATTTCATTGATAGAATGGGGGAGAAACTTTTCGGTTGGCTTTCGTACAAATTCGATGTCAGAAAACCGAAGGTCTTGTGCGACGTTCCGGCTGCTTGAGATCCTACCTTGGTTGGTCTGTTAGCCTCGCTAGCAACCTTACAATTAATACATAAACACATATTCGTCTCATAAATAAAAGTCCAGGGAGTAGTAAAAAATGCAAATCTATTAAAATTTAAGTATATAGGTAAATGTTTGACATGGATAGTTGTAAAAGGGGTGAATACTTCTATAATTTAGATAACAACAATAGGTATGACATAAAAAGTACATTGGTTACATTAAAACAACAGTGGTAAACAAGCCGCACAACAATTCTTTACGATAAGATGCAACAATGATGACAATTTACTCTAAAAGTAGGTCACCCGCGTCGGCTCCAAATATGGCTGTTGTCACGTATACATTACGTCACTTTAATGTCAGCACAGGCTCGTCGCACAAACGCTCTGAAATTCCACGAACGAGAAAAAATAAGCAGGTTACAATACCTGAGTGATGCCCGGCGATGTTGCTGATTCATGCAGCAGAAAGGTCTCACCGTTTCGCCGAAGTCTTTGCACATGGTTAAAGGACACGCAGATTGCTGGCCGTCAAAACAACATTATCAAATGAACTCCCAAATGGCCAGGCTTTGCCTGAAGTTTCTTGTATCGACAATCATTGAGAAGAGGGCAAAACGACATCTAATTACCACAGTTTCCTAGATTTGGCACATCGGAAAACTTCTCTCGTAGAAATCTGCCAAAGCGTTAATTGCACACCCAGTGCTACAATACTACGTAGAAAATTGATTTGGCCATAACACACACCCACCAAGGGAAGTTCAACCACAGACAACCGTACGGTAACAGCTTCAGACCATGAGTGTCGAGACGTGGGCTGAAGAAAGAAGGGTATGGAGCGCTTTTGCTTGCCTTCCCTGTCACACTCATGCAACTGATTTGCTCTAACACAACATTACAACAGCTTCTTCGAGCCAAAAAGCGGTACGCCATAATAAACATGTGGCGGCTAGTTTGTTGAAAGTAGACTCGGTTCTACTGCGTTACATCAGAGTATTGCACTAGGACGAGCGGAAAGCGTCGGTATTTGAATTTGAAATGGAAGCGGGGAATTGCTAATATTTGAAATAAAAGATGGGGGAAAGCCCGTATATTTAAAATGTAAGTGCGGAATTTTATACTGGTTTTAACACATTTCAAAGTTTTAAAATTAATAACTTTAGAATTTGTAAAAATGCATGTAAACCTATTTTTGCGCCTTTTAGCCGATTTGAAAAAAAGTAATATAAAGATTGAAGAAAGCTGTGGAATCCCATAAACAAATCTAAAAGATCTCAAATAAAAAAATCGGGAGTGTGCTCCCCTAGACTTTCTCGCAAATACCTTGAAGCAAACTGGTACTTTACTTGAATGGATACCGCTACCTGTTTAGGTAAAATGCCACTTCCGGTTAACCGATCATGCTGAAATGTAATATCTGGTAGTTTTTCTACATAAGAAATGTATGTACAAAATTTTGTTCAAATATCTCGAAGCAAACTGGTACTTTAATTGAATAGGTACCGCTACCTGTTTAGGTAAAGTGCCACTTCCGGTTAACCGATTTCGCTCAAAATTTGATAGGAATCTACAAATTTTGAATAATGACTATGTACATAATTTCAAGGGTCTAGCTTATTTCGTTTTTAAGTTATCGTATTCACACACACACACACACATACACACACACAGACATAATTCGAAAAATGTTTTTTTCGGACTCTAGGAAGTCTAAAACGTCAAGATTCGTCAAAATCTCGAAGTCGATTTTTTTGACGATTACAATACTTTATACTACCGTATGCGAGAAAGTAAAAACAGGATCATGATAAAATGTGTACGTTCAGGGTAACTATCTAAAGGAAAAACAAAAGCCATGCGCCCGGTTTTGAACATTTTCATCACAAAAATATAAATTCATGTTTCAAGTGAGAGCAATTTACAGCTTGCTTGTGAAAATTAACTCGGCAATATAAAAAAATTACAAATAAAACCACGGTTTTCGAGAAAAAGTATTCGATTGCTTCCATATCGTGCATTAAGTAGGGATTACGATTTCAGAAAAATATATCTGGAAAATCTACAATCGGAAAAGCCATCATATGTTAGATGGTGACTTTCCTATTCCAGAGGAAACACAAGAATGTAAAATTTGAACAGAATCGACCCGCTCACTTAATATTTGGTTGCATTGTGTATTGCACGAAGAAATTTTCTAAAGACTGATGTTGGTGCCTTTTGCTCCTGGTTATATACCGAGGAGTCATTGCGGTTGGCTGCTCATGTAGATCTTGTATGTTATTGGGACTTGCCGCTCTCTGCATGCTTCGTCTAATCATCATCCTCAACAAAAGAGATCATTGATTAAGACTCTTATTCATCGGGTCAACACTATTTCTGAGGAGGACAGTAAACCACAAGGACTGAGACATGTGGAAGAAGCTTTACACAGGAATGGCTACAGTTGACGAGACATCAGGAAAGCGTGCCAATACACCATAAAACCGAAAGAACTTAAACCTAAACCTATTAATTACGCCTGCCTTCCTTTCATCGCCCGAGTAACCGACAGAATAAGAAAGGTTTTAGATAAGAAAAACATCGGGCTCTGCTATAGTATAATAAGAAAGGTCAAACAATTGATCCCCTCCAACAAAGATTCTTTTCCCAGACTACAGACAGAAGGCGTTTATCAGCTCCTATGTACTTGTGGCAAATCCTACATCGAACAAACAGGAAGAAGCATCCAATGTCGAATAAAAACACCAGAGCTACACACGACTTGGAAACACACAAAAATCAGCCATCGCAGAACACGTATTAGGACCAGGAGATCATAGAATAAATTACGACTTTGTAAACATACTAGCCAAGACTAAAAAATACTTCCCTCGTGTTATTCGGGAATCCCTAGAAATTATTAAAAATCCAAACAATTTCAATCGAGAAGACGGCTACCGCCGCTTTGCAAAACCAATCCATCTATAATTAACAAGTTTCATGTGAGCAACCAAGCGAAACTACATACAAGATCTACATGAGCAGCCAACCGCAACGACTCCTCTGTATATAACCAGGAGCAAAAGGCACCAACATCAGTCTTTAGAAAACTTCTGAAGAAGCTGACAGCATGAGCAGAGAAACGTCAAGTTCAAATCGACGACCACGGCATAACCCGGAAGAATCTACCATTATGTTTAATTTTATCTGGTTAATTAAAGTATTTCAGTTAATTTGCAGAATAATTAAAGTTTTGAAATATTATTTTAATCAGGAATGCAGAATTAAACAGAATTAAACTAAGTTCCATAATTTTTAAATTAACTCTAAGTGTATTTATAGTAGAGTAAAGTTTAGGGCGCTTCATTCCACACACGGGAATATGGCCTGAGACTCGGCGGGTTAGGGTCGCCGAAATATGAAGAGTGCTCAATCTGTTCGTGGCCTAACATAGAAATCTTAGACATTTTAAAAAACAATCGCCGTCATTTGACACAAGAGTCTTTTTTAGTAACACCCGTCAAAATCTATTGGTTGCTGTGTTATTAATTGTTTAGTAAAGCAATACGTGTTGGTAGGTTCTGTAAAATGGAAAAATGTAAAATTCGTGCAGAAATGAAATATTTGTGCAAAAAGAATGACACATCTTGAAATCTACCGGTGTTTGCATTGCGTGAATCTGTTTCTTTTTACAGTAAGGTCAAAAATTGGCCAACAGAGTTTGAGCATGGAAGAGACTTTTCTTAAGATGAACCTCAATGTAGTGGTACAATATTAGTGTCAACCGAATAAAATTACTGCTTGCAGAGAATTTTGATTCAAGCGTCTTGTTTGTTCCTTTATATGTTAGGCTGGGAATACATTGATCATTCCTGTATCTCTTACCGAAATCCAGTCATCTGACACACCGTTAACGGCGTACTGGGTGATCACGCCTTCGACAACTGCCTTACTTTCCCTACTTCCACAACAGTGTTTTCGGTACCCAATTTTTAAAGCGACTGTGTGGACCGCCCGCCAGTTGCCAGATGTGGGAATTGAACACCGCACCGTAGCACCGCAGTCGAGCTTCCTAACCGCTCGGCCACGCTAGGAATTTGGTTGTTAGAATTAGTATGTATATATTGCCTATGGAAAAATCTGGTATGATACACGCATATAATTTCGTTTTACAGTGATCTTATAATTAGCAAAAATTTGATTTTAAATTTTTAAGCATTTGTAAAAAATTTTCAAAAATTAAAAATTTTACAAAAACGGTACAAAATAGAGTGTTAGTTCAAAAGACAAATTTTCTCTAGAATTTTAAGCTGAATTTAAAAATCTAATAATATACAAGGTGTTCTATTTAAAATAGGAGTTAATAAAAACAAATAGAAAAAAAACAAAAGAAACCCATTTTAGAAGTATTCAATTGGAAAATCACCTATCTCACATCAATACACATTAAAAATGTAATAAAAATGTAAAGTTTAAAAAAATCGTTAGAGCCGGTTTTGAAAAAATCGAAAAAAACTGAAAACTCACAAGAGTAAACACGTATTTCCGGTTATGCGATTTTCTTCAAAAGCTTGCTGTCGTATCTACATAGTACACAAAACTTATATATAACGTTTCAACGCCATAGCTCTTTCTGTTTTTGAGATATTCTGTTCACAGCGAAACACACAGACAGACAGACACACAGACACACAGACAGACCAATGAAAAAAAATATGTTTTTTGGGATCAGGGGACTCTAAAACGTGAAGATCTGTTGAAAACTCAATTTCGAATTTTTGGGGTGAATCCAATACTTTATTGTAAATGGAAGTAAAAATGAGAATATTGAAATTGCAAGATTTAACTAAAAGAAAGGGCAAATTAAGATTTCAAAAATGTTAAAACATGTGGGGTTCTCAAATAATCTAATTTACAAACGTAAATAGTTTAGTTCACATGAGAATGTTTACGAAAGAACAAACTCGATCAGAATATAATATGTATGTAAGTGGTTTTAAAGGACTCTTAAGGGCGTTTCAGAATTTTACAGCGCCCAAGTGGAGACAAGTTCATTTTCAACTGCATATAAATCCTTCGTCTCGTCATTAGTTCAAGACACTAGACAGGCGATGATGAATGTATCTAAGTTGTTTGCAGTATTCCATGTTTATTTACCTACAATTATCCACCTTATCTGGATAAATAGTTAACTTTCCAACACGATAACATTTTTAATAATTTTGAATTTTGGATTCGCATCGCTCTATTTACTATCGTCAGAGAATATTACTTGATAAAAGTGTTTACAATTTGAAATGATAAGTCAATATAGATTTTAAACGAAATAGGAATATTCGTCGAATCAGTTAATCGGGTCGTCGTTCGAGTATGTAACGATAAAGTATTATTGTTGGGGTCGGGTGCACTACTAGCCTCTTTACATCTTGGTTTTCAGCTTACCTACGTGGAGGACTTGTCTCCGATTCAATAATTCATGCATTTCCAGTCCATGTTGCTGTGTTATCAGAAAATAGATTATTGCAATAGTGCTTACTACTTAGTTTGAGTTAACATGCAGAACGACGACACGCACAATTTGATTGGGTAAGTTTTTATCGTAAACCTTTATTATCACTCGCATTACTTTTTGTTGAATTATTGGGCAGTGTTGGCAATACTTGTAGTTTGATTACATTTTCGAAAACTAACCTCTTACTATACTTCGATTTTAGTGTTGAGTACAATATCTAACACAAACAGTTGTCCTCTGACCAATATTCGAACATTTAAAAATATACAACGTTGCCATTTACTGTATTAAATGCCACACATTTTGTTGAATTAATTGTGCGTTTTCGACATTCAAACAATTTATTTTTGTCATTATACATACATGTAATTAGGTTCAAATGTTTTGTGATTTACTATTGCATAGTGCCTACACTTTTTATCTGACGTAAATAAGTACCTATCTTTAATTCATGGAGACGGTATTTGTTTACACCAATACATTATTTTTAACTAATATCCAGGCACGTATCCAGGGCATTATTGTAAAAAATTCCAGTAGCTTTGCTAATGGCGAATTCTTGTAACTGAGTAACTGTTGTGTTGGGAGTTTATCAGCAACAAAAGTTTGGAAATGTACAGAAAGCTTGAAATTTACCACCGCCATTTTATTTGAGCAATATTAATATGCTGGAACAATATACTTCTACTCGTTATAATTATTGTTACTACTACTTTTTTAGATTAATTCCCAATCGGTAAAATGAAGGCGAATATTATTTATAAAATATCGGGTAGTGATTGACAGAAGGTGGGGGGGGGGGGGGCATTTAGGGTGCATCATATCATAAATACCGAGCTCCTTCTTTAGTTACTATGCTAAAAGAATAATTAACTAATTGATTAATATAAACGTTGCACAAGATGGAGCTACTAATGTGACGGCTTGTGAATTATAAAAATTGAAAACTAGCAAAGTTATGTATGGTAAAAGGTAATGTTATAACTATAATATGATCCAAGCTTATTCTAGTATGGCTATGGAATAGTTCTTAATTTAAACTTAAAAATCAAATTTGTCAAGTTTGTCATCTTAATTTCGCACTGGTTGTAAGTGAACGTATGTGCAATATGTATATTATTATAGGTAGAGTGGAAGAACGGCGTTATTTTTAAGTATAAACGTAGTTGCATTCATAAATTAGGTATTATTTCATGGCGATACTAAATCAAAATAATTTTGGTCATACCTTAGATGCATATAAACACAAGAAGAAAAAATTATACTTGTAATGTTTGCCGTACAGCAAATGACTATTTATAGTTTCATTTCATTATAAGTAAATATTTCTGTTTAATATAGTTTTGAATAGGTACTTAAAATGAGAACTTCATACAAACAATTTGACAGTTATGCTTAATGGGATACTTTCCTTTCTCGTCCATTCGCTGAAAACATAAAAACACTAGATAAAAATTGAACTTATTATAAAATATAAATGTTATGTGGTATACAGGGTGTTACAAAAATGTTGGGATGGCTATACATAGACGGTTTCTACAACTAAAAATAAGCAAAAAAGTTTATATAAACATATGTCCTAAAATGGTTCATTTTCGAGATACAGGGTATTAAAATGAATAAGTGAAAAAAGTTGTGTTTTTAGTTGCTTCATCTTAAACAACTTTAAAAATTGCAAAAAAAAAACAGTGGGTGTTATTTTTTAAAGCAAAAACACTAACAGGTTGCCCCGTGAGCGCGCCCCTGGAATTACTGTATGAACGGTATTAGATCCAAAAGATGCCCCATAAAGTTACCAACACTCTTTGAAAATTTCATTAAAATCGGCTGAAGCGTTTTTTTCTACAAATTTTAACACCCTGTATCTCGAAAACGAACCATTTTAGGACATATGTTTATATAAACTTTTATGCTTATTTTTAGTTGTAGAAACCGTCCATGTATAGCCAGCCCAACATTTTTGTAACACCCTGTATAAGTACAACGTACAACTCTGTCAATGTTGTCTATATACTACAAAACTTGTTAAAATAAGAAAAATGCCATTGGAAGGGTGCAGCAGGGAGGGAAAATGTTATTCGAACTAAAAGCCTAATTTACAGTATTGCCGATTTCACCGAAAATTCCTTTTGATCAAAATTGAAAGGAAATTCTTATTCCGATTCATTCATTTTTCTGTAATATATTTTTACTTCCCTCGCCTAAAAGACGAAGGAAGCATTGTAATTACGAAAAAATCACCTTTCAAGCTTCCTAGATCACAAAAAACAGGTTTGTCTGTTGGCTGTATAACTCAAAAACTATTTGTTGGGGAAGGCCATATTTTGCATTATAGTCTACTTTAAAAAAATAAAATGTTGTTTATTTTGCGTTAACTGAAAAATAGAAAGAAGCAATACTAATTTGCACTTAGGACAGGCTTTACACTGGTTGAAAATTGAGCGCCAACAGATACAGGGTAATACTGTAAACGAGTCAAAAAATTTGAACAACAACTCCGTTCTCATAAATACAGCCGCGTATCGCAAAGCCGGCAGAGATTCTCGATGGCCTGGTGGATTAGCGCTCGGATTTAAATTCGCGATTTTTTAGTGTTTCCTTTTATTGTTTCAGTATTATTACGAATGTGAAGATATTTTTACCACTATTTTCGTTTGATTTTTAAAATTCTTTAGTTTCACAACGTCCATTTGAGAGGGAAGTTCTGAGTAAAGCCCTTTACAGATTTTTAAAGTTGAATATTGAAAATTTTCAATTACACTTAGAACCACCATAAATATTTTTTTTATTGGTAGCTCATTTTCTACGTTCATGTTTTTTATATTAAACTTGCACTGTTTTCTCAAACCTTTCCCAGCGTCTTACCAAAATTTACATTTTCTGGATGACTCTAATCAGGATATAACTGAACATAAACTCGTGATGCCAGTCAAGAGTTTTTTTACATAACACATAACACACCAGTTAGTTCTTCCTGTGAAAGATTCATTATAAACGGTACTTTACTGACAATTTGTATTTGGCATAATCTGTTGTTTCTAATTCTTTGTTTCGCGGACCTCTTTTGATGCATCACTGATAAATTGTTCTTAAATTGTTTGGTTTTTTAACATAATGCTAAATGTGTTGAAAAATACAAACTTTAGGTACACGACATCTTAAGTAAAAATCATTGACAATTAACTGAGAAATAAATAAATTTCAATATATACTGGGTGCTCCATTTAAAAAACTTAATGAAATCCATTTAAATATGCTTAATTTGCTCTAAATATACCTTCTGTATGATTCAGTCAAATTGTCTTACTATCACATGATGTAAGTTTACTATTACCACTTAGACACTTGTCATTCAATAATTAATACAAATAATGTCACTAGGAATTTTAGAAAAGATGTTTGAAGTTAGTCAACGTTCTTTCCTATTGTCCTTCATTTAAACACCCTTCTCATTGGTCTTTCGCCTGGTATTCTGTATCATGCAGTGTGTCTGTTGGCATACAAAACATAGAGAAGCGCTAATGGTACATTTTGCTAAGGAGCAACGACACCCGTGCATGGCTTACGCATCGTTCTACTCAAGTTATTCGTCGACGTAGATTATCCAATATTGTTATGATTTACGATACGTTTGCATTTATAACAAAAATTAACGTACTGTTTTTTTAAAGCGTGATAGTCTGAGATTCCGCATTAATTGAGCCGTAATAACCACAACTGTCTTGGAAAACACACTATATGTGCCGTAACTATTCTAGTCGTTTTATATTTATATTTCTATTTTCTCCTCTATTCTCTTGAAAAAATTTATTTCTGTGGTGTTGTTCTGTCTTTATGTTTGACTATTAAATTGCAGGATGCACTATCATGTACAATTGTAGATACCATCACTTTATTGATGATTTCTATCCCATTCTGTCTTTGCTGAGATTACCATATCGTTTACGAACAGTAATTGTTTCTTTAGTTTGCTCTAAAATTGGTGGGCTTAGGGTTCATGCTTTTTCAATCTCATCGTAGTTTGGAATTCTGCTGACTCTTTGTTTTGTGTTCTCGCAATATTTGACTTGATTCCGTACAATGCATTTACGATGTCAACAGAGGCAGTGGCAATTTCTCTATTTTTTAGACATATCCATACATATTCTTTCTGTACTTTACTAAAGGCCTTTCCTAAGTCTACGAAACATACAGTATATACATTTATCTAGGCTGTTTGGTCTTTAAATGTGAAAATTAGATTGTGCATACTTCTACCCTTCCTAGAACCATATTGTTTCTTCCAATGTTATGTCTAGCTCTTCCCTAAGTCTTTCTTCTATTATTATTGCCAGAATTTTTTCTCCTATATTTGGTATACTTATACCTCTCGTATGTTTTATTTTTATCTATAGAGGTAGCATTATTTGTATGTTATATTTCCTGGGAGTTTACTTTTCTTCTATTGTTTTTTAATGGTCCTCAACGTTTCTGTTCTTTTTTAGTCCATAAGTTTTAACATTGCTGGTGTTACATTATCTTTTTCAGGTGCCCTCCTTAGCATTATTCTTTTTTTTTATTATATATAGAATCAGAAATTAGAATACAATAGCATCCTATAAGCTAATTTGTTGTCTTTAGAACTGGCGCTGTGAGGTCTCCTCCAGCGATGGGTCATCTTTATTGTAAATCAGTGGGCCAACTTGGGCGACTTGAGTTATAAACGGGATTCCAAGATCTTCGTGTATCATCTGGTTAGTTATATACCACGGCGAGTTGGTTATTGCTCTTAGTATTTTTGACTGGCATCTTTGCATGATGGCGATGTTTGACTTACTAGCACAGCCCTACAGTTCCACTTCATAGGTATATATGGGCTTGATAATAGTTTTATATAGCACGAGTTTGTTGTCCAGTGATAGGGATGAAGATCTTCCTATTAACCAGTAGAAATTTTTGAGTAGTAGTTCTATGTGTTGCTTTTTTACTCCCGTCCTTTTATTTGGGAGTTCTCGTAGCATTCTGGGTGTAATTCGATCCAGCTTTGGCGTCTTCTTGATTTTGAATCTCGGATTTATGTCCTCTGGTGAGACTGGCGGAATAGGAGTGGGGAGTTTCAGGTGGTGTAACGTTTTCTGGGATTGGGTTATTGGGTAAGTCTTCATGTGGTTGGAAGATACCGGAGATATGATGAGCAAACAGGTCCGGTTTTTCCTTGGCACTTTTAGCACACCCCAGTGCTGGTGGTAGTTTGTGGTCTTAGGGAGAATTTAATTGGTTTCCAGATTGAGTTATCGTACCTGTTCAGGTTTGATACATAGTTTTTGAATGAGTCTTCACTTTGGTTTTTGAACCTTGCATTTAGTAGGTTACTTAGGTTTTTAAGTTTAGTTTTATCTGATGGAGGGTGAGTTCTTTGCCATCCGTTTTTGAGCGACTAGTTGTTTAACTTCAAGGGGGATATTATTGATAGTTTTTTATGGTTGATGGAGAGAGTAGCTTGTTGGACTGCTGTTGTTAGCTGCGTATTTAATTGGTTGACTGCGTCGTCTGCTTCTTTTGAGTTTTTGAGGCTGAGTTTCAGATCTGTGCTTTCATGTAGGGTGTGGTGATAAAGTTCCCAGTCTGTTTTGGAGTTGTGGAGTTTTTTGAGAGGCTCTTTGCGAATAAAGCATGCGCTATTATGGGTGTCTGATCTAATGTTAAGCCAAGAGAAGATCAGGTGTTTGGGTTTTGTCCGTGGGCCAGTATGTTGGGGTTTCCGTTTACAGTTAGTCGTATTTGTTTTGTTGGTGATTAATCGAGATCTCCATGTGGTGTGATAACTATGGAAGTCGCCTCCCGAGATGAATTTAGGTCCAAGAGTATGGAAGAATTTTTCAAAATCCTCCTTTTTAGTGTTGTATCTAGGAGGACAATGAACCGCCGCTACCGAGGGTTCATAGGGTAAGGTAAGCACTTTAATGAATGTGACCTTAAGCATGGCTTTCTAGTATTTATAGAGAGCATGGTGTTTGATGCTTTTTTTTTATTAAGATGGCGGTTCCTGCGTGTTCAGTTTTGCCAGGATGGTTTGTATGGTGAGTTACCTAGTTTGGAATTTTATTCTTGCGATTGCATTTGTGCTTCCTCCTTTGTTGTCCTTTGAATACTTTGTTGACTTTCTGTATTATAGTACTCGTTTATTTAATTTTACTAATGTTCCTTGTGCTTCTTCAATTTTTGTTAGTTCTTCCAAATATTGTCTCTATCCCTGGATACTTTTTCCTTCATCAGTTAGAATCCTATTTTCTTTATCTCTCGTATTATATTTTTTATTGTGTGTATTTTGTAGGATTATACATAGAATAATTTTTGGTTTTGTAAAATATTGTCTTTTATATTATTTACCAACTCTATTCACGATTCATTCTTTGCCTTTCTCACTAACGACACTAACGTTTTAAGTTCCTGTTTGATTGCTTTGAATTTTTCGTACTCCGTACATTTTCTATTTTTGCTTATCTAGCCGCTCGTAGAAATACCGTTGGTATTTTGTTATATTTCTTTATTTCATTAGTTTAAAACTTTTGGTTTTTCTCCTTGTCTTTATTTATTTCTTGTTTAACGAATTCACTTGAACTTTATTGTAGGCTACTATTTAAATATGAATTCTGGAATCGCTGTAGTTAAAATCCTGAATACGCATTTGAATAAAATTTAACATAAATAAATCAAGAATTATTTACTTGAATAGAATGTATTTGCTTTACTGTATAAAAATGTGATTTCATATTGCAAATCTACTGCGCATATAAACTAAACATATGGTTTTGACGATTTAAATTTGAGAATAAGAGGTTGTTGCTGATTATTTAATAGGAGCCTGTAGGAGCAGTGTACGACTTGAATGCTTTTTAAGTGCTCTTTGAAATTGCACAAAGTGAGAATATTTTAAACGTGTCTACAAAACATTTTCTCAGGACTGCTTTTTTTGTTCTAATGAACAATAGCCACCTTACTGCTACATCCTGTACGTCTGTTAACGAACCGTGAAGTATGCAGTATTACCAGTAGTGAATATGAGTTTAGTGAGCCTTACTTCAGCTACGGTATTAATTTTTATTTGTAATTTGAAATATTGTATCCTAATATATACTTTGTTAAATGCGGTTTACTTGCGCGTAACAAAAAAACAAATCGAATGCAAATGTATCTGCTTTATAAATATAATTTTTAGGAGGAAATAATTTGTTAATTACTCTTTTAGGAAAGGTTTTTGACTTTTTGCATTTGACACAACTAAAAATGTTTATTTTTAATTGTATTTCCTAGATAACATATGACTAAGATTGGAAATAATAATTTGGTGGATTGCTGCATTAAATATTTTGAAGTACCTACTTATCAAAGATTTTCAAAACTGTACAGTCAAGCTTAATTGTAAGTAATTTGAAGTTATAGCAACAATGAGTAAATCATATTTTTAAAGCTGTAATACACATGAAATAATTTTCTCATATCTAAAGTTACTAAGGAAGTGTATACCGTGTCCCAAAAGTCTGGAATAAATTCAGTATTTCCTAACATGTACGTTTCCGGCTAAAATCCTTAGACCCGTCGATTTTTATTTTTATTTGAGCATTTTTTGAAATAAAATGCATACATACAGGGTGTCCCGTGTATGAGATATGGCGTTATCGATGTTTTTTCATGGAAACCCCCTTTTTTATTAAGGAATCTGAAAGAACGCATCTTTTTACTTACGTTAAGCTGATTTTTGAGTATAGATCAGATGATCAAAAATTAAGAAAAAATTTAAAAATATACTAAGTTTAGTAATTTCTAAAACAACTAAATTAAATGTACAAATTGTGCACCGTTGTCTGCCTGACAGTAACTAAGACAACCGATATGTTTTTTGTTGATTGCTGTCATTGATAAAAGCGTAAAATCACACTTCTTAAAATCAGATTTAGTATTTTGCAAATTTAATTGTTTTTCTTAATTTTTGGTAATGTGACCTATACCCAAAAATTACCTTAGCGTAAGTAAAAAGATGCGTTCTTTCAGATTCCGTAATAAAAAAAGGGGGTTTCCATTAAAAAAAAACATCGATAACGCCATACCTTATACACGGGACACCCTGTATGTATGCATTTTATTTCAAAAAATGCTCAAATAAAAATAAAAATCGACGGGTCCGAGGATTTTAGCCGGAAACGTACATGTTAGGAAATACTGAATTTCTTCCAGACTTTTGGGACACATGGTATAAAGAAACTGCTAAGTGTACGTAGGACCCATTTTTGAAGATTTTATTGAAATCAATTGAGTCGCTTTTTGGGCTAATAACGCCCATTTCTGAAAGTAGAAAATTGAAAAAACATCGCTGAATTATGAAACGAAGAAAACACTCCTATAGTTGTTCTAAATTTATAGCTAGCTAGCTAATCTAATCAACAGAACGGCCACATTTGCTCTAAAAATCAAAGCCATATTAAATTCAAATCCTTGCAGAACATACTTCAATTTTCAATTCTATAACTTGAAAATGATGAGATTTATGCAATAATGGAACTAGCTGAAGTCCGGCATTCAGAAAATAATGAAACAGGTTCTTCTGTGTACGTTGGGTTGCATGCTAATTAACCTGTTTTGCCTTTTTAGCAGAGTCGGTTATGAATATTAATTAAAGATTGTGCAGATTTATAATGCAGATTTCATACCTTCGATACATAACAAAGAAATTAGCAAAACACTAATTCAGATCGTGTACTTTTAATTTGACAGTTGACAGAAAATGGACCTTGCTATTGTGACTACAGTAAACGTTGACTGGTAGTTACTGATGGGTCAAATACCATGTACTTTATTAAAAATTACATACTATAAATCTCCAACTATTACAAAATCTAAAATTCGAAACAAAAGTGAATCACTTGGACGCGTTTTAACGTTCGATGCATAGAAGTCTAACGGTGCTTTCAAACCTTCTGTTTAAATTTCTAAAATTGTATTACAAATTTCCGTATGATTTTCAAAACGCAGCCCAAAATAGAAATCAAAATGTCTGCGATTTTAAATTTCTTGTGTGCAATGGCTATAACTCCCCTTTCTCTATATATGGAATGGTTACATTTTTAGATGAAGTCAAAGTAAACTAAACTATTTATGATTTGTGTAAGTTCCTAAAAGGTGTTGTAAATGCCTTTGATTTTTTTGTTTGTAGCTAGGAGTAAAGTAAATATAAATTACTTAATATATATTTATTTTACTTTATTAAATAACAAAAGGAACTATTGTGTAAAAAAGAAGTCTGAATATATTTATATTAGGTACTGTTATATTTATTTTGCAATATTTATTGTTGGCAAGAAGCCGAACAGCGCAGTTGATACCGCATTAGGCTTGCATTAAGCAAGTCCTCGGTTCGAATCTCACGGTGGGTGGAATTTTTTCGTAGCAAGCGACCGTGTTCATAATTGCAGGCGAACGAGGACACCCTGCTCTGCGACATATGCATATATCAAAACACGTTCATCGCACTATTTATTTTTTCACCAAAACACAATAAAACAATAAAGCAATCTGCATCTAATATTTGCCAAAAATTAAAACTTAAATTATTTATCTTGCAACATAGGCTCAAGTGTCATATTTTTCGGAAAATTTACGCGGAAAGAAAAGAGGATATTTTAAAGAAATGAAATTTATAGAAAAAAAACATTGTTTTAGCTTTAAATAGTAATGGGTGCGGCAAAATATATCCAGCTATGGAATATTGTTGTAACTTTGTTATTTCCTTGACAACTGTCAAAAGTGAAGTTTTATATCAAAGTAGAAAAATACAGAATTTTGTTATGGAGCGTTATTCGACTCAAAAACGAGCAGAAATTGTTAAATTGTATTTCCAAAACTTTTCTTCTATAATTTCAACTCAACGCGCTTTGAAGCGAGCATATCCTAATCGAAGACCTCCATACGGAGAAACAATTCGACGTTTACCAAACGAAGTTTTTCAAAATGGCATAGAAAATGATGTAAAGCATACTGGAAGACCTCGTTCTGGTCGTTCAAATTAAAATATTGAGCTCCTTCAGGCAGAACCAAAAGCTTTCACAGACAACCCTAATTGCGCCGCACGTCTTATTGTGGAAGTTTTTGGTTCTGCATGAACATCAGCCAGAAGGAGCTCAATATTTTAGTTTGAACGACCAGAACGAGGTCTTCCAGTATGCTTTACATCACTTACTGTGCCATTTTGTAAAAATTCGTTTGGTAAACGTCGAATTGTTTCTCCGTATGGAGGTCTTCGATTAGAATATGCTCGCTTCAAAGCGCGTTGAGTTGAAATTATAGAAGAAAAGTTTTGGAAATACAATTTAACAATTTCTGCTCGTTTTTGAGCCGAATAACGCTCCATAACAATATTCTGTATCTTTTTTCTTTTTTATAAAACTTCACTTTTGACAGCTGTCAAGGAAATAACGAAGTTATAACAATATTCCATAACTGGGTATATTTTGCCGCACCCTTTATTACCTACTGCATCCACCAGCCGCTTGCCTCCACTATTGGACATAACACATAAACCTCATCTAATTGCTTCCACTGATTTCTATTCTCAACAATGTTTGTTTCTGTTTCCTTTGCTTTTTTCTAGGCCTCTACTCTGTTAACCTTTTAGTTCTAAAATCTGTTCTCCGGACTACATAACCTGCCCATTTCCACTTCTCTGACTCTTTTGATGATGTCAGTTACTTTTATTCTTTTTCTTATGGCGATAGTTAGTATTCCGTTTCTTCTGGTGATTCCTACCATAGCTCTTTAGATTCATCTCAATGAGAGTGGCGCAAAAAGAAACGGAGAGGTTTTTTGTAAAATCTTTAGAAAACTTCAACCTTATCCAGTTCCTTCAAAAACATATTTTCTTTAAATCTGGTTTGAGTTTGCTTCATCCTTAAATAATCTTTTTTAATTTCTTTAATTCAGAAAACATTGATATATTCTCTTCTCTTTATGGACGATTTTCATATTTTGAAGTTTTTTCAGTTTATCCCAATCAACAAAAGTATTAGTTACAGTAATTAATGACTATTTAGCATTCAGATGCTTCATTAATCGTTACTTTTTCGCTAAAATTTGACTTACCTGTAAAAAGATTTAAACTTTTCGAACAATCTCGTCTCCCTTGTTACATTATGTAGTGTATAATTTCGCTTCGGGCCGGCAGGAATCATGGGTGACTAAACAAATAATGTGTTATGTAACCCAATGCTGGGTATTGTCATTATAATTTCGATGACAGGACATGGTTAGTTCGGAGGGTTGGGTATGTTTATGAAGGTATACCGGGCGGGCTGTAATAAGATTCGACGAAGTTGTTTAAAAATTTAAGATCGAACTTTCTACAGGCAAGTAGTTTGATCTGTTACTTGTTCTTCGCAATTTCGTCTCTTTTATTATTTAATATTAAAGAAGGTTTTGGCCATACTTTACCACGCTGGCCTGTGCAGGTTGGTAGAGGGTAGGGGTCTATGAAGGGACCTCGGTAGGCGAGCGGCGATTGCCATTGCAGTGAAAGTCGTGATGGTTCGGGCCGGAGCGGTTGAGAGTTCAACTCCCGGCACGGGCGGTCTAGATTTTCACTTAATTAGGGCTTAGGTTTAAGTGACGCCGCGCCCCCTGAAGTAATGCGCGAGCGGTTCCGGGAGGCAACGGTAGTCGATAGAAGAAAATTAAAAAAAGGGGTATATGAAGGGTGGACTAAAGTATAGATGGGAATTACTGGTTAGGACATGATCTCCTCCGGTTTTAGGAGGTGGGAGAGGAACATGGCTCGCGTGGGCAGGGCGCTTTCCTAAAATAAACCTCTCTTCTATCGGCATCATAGAAGAGTGTCTACTCGCTACCACCCTCGCCATCTAGGGGAGGCCTACGTTCAGCAGTGGACGGACCAAGGCTGAGAAAGAATAAGAAGAAGATTATTTAATATACATGTTTGTTTTTTACTTTTTCGTTTTTTCCATCATTATTCAACTCTGTCAAAATTTCATAGCAGCAAAAAATTATATAATAGTAAATTATGGGAGCTTTAACTGTAACAACTAGAAAACTTTCAAATTATTTTGTGTTTATTCTGCTTTTCATGAGAACAGCTTTAATCCATCCACTGATAATTTGGCTGGTGGCAGAATTAAATGGTTGCTTGTGGGTAAGGTTTTCGTTTGACCCCTTGTTGGTTGAATTGTTTCAATATGGTATTCTAAGGTAGATGTCACGTAAAGCTCAGATTTTTCTTCGAAAAAAGAAAGCACTACGTTTGGTTGCAGTCGGTTAGGACCAGAAGTTTTGATTTTTCCGGTGTACTTAACTTTGGTTTTTAAGTCTGATTATGGGTTCCATGTGACTGCATACCTTCCCTTTGGCTATTTTTTATTGAATACTCTCTTTAAAATCTTTTGATTAGTGCAGTTTAAAATCAGATTTAATAATGAGCGATACGAATTGATCGTTGAGTAAGATGCGCTACTATCTAATTATAATTTTAGAAAAACGTGGAAACCGATATTATCATATAGACCTAGTTTCCTACTAGTTCAATACGAAGCAATAAAACTCAGTAGTCTTCTCCACGTACATTTATTAAAAAGGCGACCTGTTTCAAAACCAGACTGGTTTCATCTTCAGGCCAAAATGAACATTTACAGAGGCATATGGTTGACAATAGTGTACCGAGTAAAGAAAATTAACTTACTGGTAATAAAACCACGTGTTACATTTGTAGGTTAAAAATAAAATTGAGGTTAGGTTGAAACCCTGAAGGCGAGGTAGCTATCAAATTCACAAATAACACCACATTAGAGAAGAAAAAAAATTAATTAACCAGCAAACTACGTTATAAAGATCGTTATACTGGTTAATACATCATAGTATAAAAATAAAATTAAACAAGTAAAATAGCTACAAACTCTGAAGGAGTTGGCGCTAGGAATAAATTTTTAATACAGAAATAACTAAAAACAGGTCAAAAAGTCCCTAGATTCAATGACACTGAAATTACCAGAGAGGGTCAGAAAGTAAAAGAACAAAGAAAAACCAGTAAATGCAAGAAATCAGCCAAAGACAAAACAACTATTTAATATTCAGGAAAATGTAATTGGTATAAAAATCTGTGACTTCATTGAGTCTGAATTCATTGTTATTGGACATAATATCAAAAATTCAACAACCTACCTTTGTAAGCTATATGTAAAATTTTGTAATCTTTATTAGGATCAAAGTTGTGGTTATGTTCCGAAATGTGATTAGCAAAAGCTGATTTATTAGGTTGGTCGATATTAAAATTGTTGTTTTTAATGCAAGCGGAATGTTCTTTGATTCGTTTTTTGAAAGTACGTCCAGTTTGACCAATGTAAAAACAGTTGCAAAACGAACAGTCAAGACGGTAGATACCAGATCTTTCTACTAAAGGGGTGGGATCTTTATTGAAGTGAATTGGTAGTAGAAAAAGAAATTTGAAAATTGTATTTACTAAGAATGTTTTTTATGGCCATAGAGATAATACCATAATGAGGGATTGAATAAAAGTTTTGTTTCCAAAATTATTGATAAGGGTTAGGTTTGTTGAAAGTTTTATACGGAGTTTATAATAAATAGGTAAAATGATTCGAAGAGGATAACCGTTTTTAATAGCAGTGTATTTAATGATGTTAAATTCACTATTGATATTTTCTGTTGACATAGGAATGGAAAGCAAACGCCTGAATAAAAATTGAAAATTAGCAAGTTTAAGGGATGAAAGGAAGAATAAGGGATAGTATGGTCAGTACAACTGGGCTTACTATAAATACTGAAATTTAAAAAAAAATTGTTGTGGAACTATTGTTTTTAATGATCAAAATATCTAGAAAAGGCAAAGAATTATTATGTTCAATTTCAAAAGTAAATTTAATATTAGGATGTACTAAGTTTAGCCAGGTGATATAATCATTAATATTAGGGTTATTGGAATTGAAAATGACCAGGATATCATCGACATGCCTTCCCTAGTAAATCATGTTGTACTGCAGGCTCTTCTATTAGCATGTTTTTAAATAAGGAGTACTAGAATTGGTTAGGTCAGATAGGGATAATGAAAATAGGACAAGCCTGGTCCTTGATAGTTTTTATAATGTCTCCTGAGGTACTAAAAATGGTGGAAGGCATAGAAAAAAATATGGTTTGATACAGCATACAACTTCCTTTTACAGTGATCTTATAATTAGCCAAACATTTGATTTTTAATTTTTAAGCATTTGTCAAAAATATTCAAAAATTACAAATTCTACAGAAGCCGTACAAAATAGAGCGTTATTTGAAGATACATTTTTTTCTAAAACTTCAAGCCTATTTTCGTTTTTGAGATATTCTGTTCACAGACAGACAGACAGACAGACCAACGAACAAAAACATGTTTTTGGGTTCAGGGGACTCTAAAACGTGAAGATCTGTTGAAAGCTCGATTTCGAATTTTTGGGGTGAATCCAATACTTCGTTTATTGTAAACGGAAGTAAAAAAACTATTCCAGCACACGGTGAACGCGTCAACTGCTAGAGAATATGGGTCTGGTCCCAAGATTATTTTTTTTGACATTAGAGTACGATTCAAAGTTATCAATCTTTGGGAATTTCATAAAATTGCTTACTTCCTTATATGCTTTTTGGAACAATTCGCATTCTGTTTCAATCGAGGGTTACTCAATTCTACATTTTGTCTCGATTGAATGTAACATGCAAAATATAGAGGTTTCTTTACTCGTAATATTGCAAATTTTGTCGAGTGATGTCATTAAACTTTGGAAATCGAATGCTCCCCATGCGGTTAATACAGGAGATGGCTGTGATATTATTCTCAACAGAATGTTGATATTTGCCATGATTTTGTAAGAGAACTCAAGAGCTCTTGTGTTCTTTTCTCCAAACCCCATGCGCTCTAGTAGTACTAATAATAATAATAATAATAATTGCGTCTTTATTAATTCCTAAATAGTACAATTTGAATATTTGCCCCATCCGGTAGTGTAAGCGGAGCAATGTCTGTATTGATCTTCCCAGGTTTTACCACTAGTTAAAATCTGCTTTCAGGTCGTAAGATAATGCCATGTTATCGTCATAGTCTCTCTTGTTCTTTATTAGTGCCTATTGCGTCTCCCTTTCGATTTTTTAAATACAACCATCCATACTTAACAGCAGGGGCAGCAGCAACTGGTTGTTCCGTAAATTTTACAAGATTTGTTTCTGCTAAATTGCTTTATTGTATAAGTTACCAACTTTTCTTTTTTATTTTCTGGAAGTCTGATAGCCATGTCACGTATGTGAATTCTACAAAATTCCACACTTTGGTAGGATTTAGCACATGTCTGTTAGTATTAAGAAAAGTGGTTCAGAAAAAATCCGCTTTTTTTACATTTTCAGACATTCGTTTCGTGTTTTTTCCATTATGTGTAAATCATGGACGGGCACCAATTGAGCACTGTATTACCCCAGGCTCAACAAGTACATTCTACAATTCCCATGTATGCGTCACAATTCCAAGCACCAGAATATAATAATTCCTACCAAACACAACATATACCACAGCCATAAAACAGAAACGCAGCAAGTGATCACCAGTCAATAACTAGTGATGATATTTTTCAACCAAATGATTTTCAAACAGTTAAACCAAGGAACAAAAGAAGAAGACAAAACAGTAGTCCGAAAGACGATAACAAATCACAACAGCCAAGTATAAAAACACAAAACAAATACCAATCTCTCACAAATGTAGTTGAAACAGAAACATAAACAGTACAAAAAACAAAGAAAATGTACCGCCATTTATTCTGCATTTTGTTGACAAAATCCCCCCGTTACTTGAAAAATTAAACTCGGTAATAACAAAAAAAAAGATTACTATTATCAAATATTGAAGGGAAATAAAATAAAGTTACAAATAAATACAGTAGAGAACTATAAGATAGTTAAAAAGTTACTTGATGAAAATAAAGTCATAAGACACACCTACACCTTTGAAGAAGACAAAAAATACCGAGTAGTATTACGTAATCTTCACTATACTACAGCGCAAAACGACATTCAAGATTTCTTAAAGAAACTGGGTCACCAAGTTGTTGCTGTAACAAATATACAAACATGGAATAACAACAAAGCGATGCCAAAAAATCTGTTCTTTATTGATCTCTTACCAAAACCAAATAACATTGAAGTATTCAAAATCACACGTCTACTAAATACAGTTGTTCAATTTGAAGAACATCACAAAAAGAAAAAAATAATGCAATGCACTGGGTGCTGGTGCTATGGGCATACCAGAAAATATTGCACAAGACCACTTCGTTGTTATAAGTGCGCAGGAAGTCATGATTACAAAACCTGCACAAAAAAGAAAGGAGATGGAGAAAGTCCCAAATGCGTTTTATCCGAAGGAGCTCACCCTGCAAATGCCAAAATGTGCAAAGTGTACCTCGAAATAATTAATAGAAGATTCTCATCGGCAAATGGGAGGGTTATCCAAACTCAAAGGCAACAAGCAAGACCACAACGAAAGCAAAACCAAAACAACGACTACACAGTTAGACCGTCAAACATGCAACCACCTTTAAACCAAAACACTACAACAATACAACACAAAACAAAATGCTCCTACTCCTTAGCCACTCAACAATGCAGTTAAGTACACAATCTGGTGCCCAGATTCATACCTAAACCGGAGCATACGACAGGCCCAAACGATAACATAATTACATTTCTCCAAAATATAGTTACAGGACAACAACAAACAATAAACCAGTTATCTGCGGAAATAAAACGACTTAATGATAAGATTGACAAACTTACCGAACTCCTGCTACAAACTAATAATACCAATAGCTCAACTATATAAAATAGCACTGTGGAACGCAAACGGCTTGGCCACACGCAAACAAGAAGTAAAAACGTTTCTGACATACAATCAAATCGATATACTCCTTGTAACAAAAACTCATTTCACTCAAAATATATACTTCAAAATTCGAAATTATACATCCTATCTCACTTCACATCCAGATGCTGTGAGACGGGCAAGAGGAGGAACAACAATACTAATTAAGCAACACATCAAACACTACGAGTTACCAAAGTTTGACAAAAATTACCTGCAGACTACAAGTAAAAGCATTGAGGATTGGCAAGGTACACTTACCATCTCCTCGCCGTACTGTCCACCAAATTATCGCCCAAACAAGGAAGGCATGGTGGAGTACCTTAATTCCCTTGGTGACAAATTCATGGCGGGAGAAGATTACAATGCCAAGAACATAGCATGGAGTTCTCGCCTAACAGCACCTGGTAGAGCAAGGTTACTTTACCAAATAATGCATGAACTGCAGCTTAACCACCTATCAACATACAGACCAATGTACTGGCCTAGTGATCCAGACAAAGCACCTGATCTACTAGACTTCTTAGTCACGAAAGGTATAGCTACAGACTTGTGTGCTGATCACACACCAGTGGTAGCAGCCATTGGTTCTATATTTATAACCACAGAAAAAAGTAACACTTTTCAAAAAGAGGACTGACTGGGAACTTTATAAAAAACACATTGAAGATAAAGTAAACGTTGCCATTCTCCTTAAAACTAAAGAGGATATAGATCTAGCCGTGAACAACCTCACCAGTCTAATTCAGGAATCAGCATGTGAAGCCACTCCGGAAATTCCGGTAAACCGATTAAATCAAAACTGCCCTATAATAATTAAAGAAAAAATTGCTATTAAAAGACGCCTAAGAAGAGTATGACAAAACACTAGGTAACCATCGAACAAAAGACGCTATGATGAAGCCTCACGAGAACTAAAAAGGACAATTATATCCCTTAAAAACAGATCCTTCAAAGAATACCTGGAAAATCTCACCAACACGCCTGATACTGATTATTCCCTATGGAAAGCTGCCAGTAATATAGCACAAGTAAAGAACCCTATACCTCTAACACGTAAAGAAGATAGATCATGGGCCCGTACGGACTTGGAAAAGGCCACCATCTTTGCTCAACATCTGGAGAAAGTATTCCAATCATTACCGTTCCAAGCCACACCAATTGAAGAAGAAGAAATTAGTAGCTTTCTTGAAGTACCATACCAACTGTCACCACTCCCAAAACTATGTACCGTAAAAGAAGTACAACGTATGATAAAGAAAAAATTAAATCCAAACAAGGTGCCAGGATTCGATCTGGTTAGTGGGCGACTTATCAAGGAACTACGACGAAAGCAATAGTGCTATTAACCATAATATATATATTGGTTATTTTTCAGCGCAATGGAAAGTTGCAGAGATCATTCTCATTTATAAACCTGGAAAATCTCCCAGTGAAGTAACGTCTTACAGGCCGATCAGTCTGTTACCCGGTCTAAGCAAACTCTTGGAAAAATTATTACTCAAGAAACTAATGTCCGTAATAATCCAAAATCATCTCATTCTAGAACACCAGTTTGGCTTTCTTGAAAAACACGGTACTACCGAGCAAGTCCATAGAGTAACGGAAATGGCAAATCAAGCATTTGAGGAAAAAAGTTATTGTGTGGCAGCCTTTCTCGATGTTAGTCAGGCGTTCGATCGAGTTTGGCACCGAGGACTCCTATATAAACTCAAGAAAGCGCTTCCACATACACTTAGAGCTTGGTGCTCAATTGGCGTAGACCCCAAATCATCTAGGTATTTTAGTATTTTGGGGATAGTCTAAATATGTATATTCATAAATAAATAAGGTGCCAAATGGAATACATTGGAGTACATAGTTTTGCATTTTTCTAGAGCTCCAAATTTTTACAGCTGATGTGTGACGTGGATGTATTGACTCATTTGAGAATGTCTGTTTTAGGTGTTGGTACAAATTTTTGAAATGGTTTACGGGTAAAGGGAATTTTATACCCTCGGGCCCAGCCGAGTATGACTGGATCCTTAATATAAAACATGCAAGCTTGAAGATGTTTTTTCAAGCTCCCATCATATTTCTCGCTAACCTGAAGGTTAGCTAGCGACGTCTGTACCTTTTGCGGTGCTTCTCCCTCTTCTTGTGGTATTCTGGATTGTGGTTCGTTGGGAGGATTTTTATTGGCCACAGAAGTGCTCAGTTTTTGCCCTGCAATATTTTTAAGTTTTCTTGGAGGCTAGCCCCAAATAGTTTTTTGTTAGAGGTTTAGTTACTATTTTGCCAATTTATTTGATGCGTAGCAATTTTTACTGTAGAATTTAGTTCAGTAAAAATACACACGTTTGTGGAAAACAATAACCTTCGTTATATATACTTTAAAGAAATAAACAAATATACACGCGTACACATTCGTTAATATTACACAAATGCAAATACAAAATACAAATACGTGAGGTGATCGCGCTGATCTGGGACGACTGATTCTAAAACTAGGCTACTCCAGTTTATATAACCACTGTTTGAATGGAAGGAACCCCGTCCGTTCTTTCGGATACAATAGCACCCTTCGCTCTATTGTGACAGACAAGTTTGGGATGCTACTTCCAATAATAAAACGATTCTGGTCATTGCGTGTGCTCCTTTCATACTCCATAATTTATGACCGTATTGTGACCAGGGTTGGTCATTGCTGTCTGCCTAGAATTTGGGTCATAAGGATATTTACGTAACCCTTCCTTTTGTCATTGGGTGCTCCTACGCTTGTGACATCCGTCGTGCTGTTTTTCGAATTTATACTTTGACGTTTTTGACAAGTTAGTTTGCATTGTTTGATGGCGACACAAATCACATTTGGAATCTAACACTTTTTGTTCGCATATGTCGCACTGACGTTTATAGATCATTCGTCACTCACGTTTTAGATAGCACTGACGTTTACAAATTTGGAAGTGCACTTAATGTCAAGTTTCAGTTGATTTAGAATTGCACTTAGTGTCAAGTTTGGGTAGATTTATGACCAACCCTTGCACGACAGGCGTTTTTAAGTCAATTACCTTGGTACGCTACAGAGGTATATGAAGGGTCTTAGGTTCGCCAAGGTTTAAAATGTGCCGATAAGGCCGTGAGCCCCACCGCAAGCATTTCTTGCAAGTGACCTAAGAATTTGTTGTGTTTTACTACTGCTGGATTCTAAGGCGGCCACTATTTCCGCGTTTAGGGTGGGAGGCTTGAACGATGAACAGTTTATTGCAGAGACTGTTGTTTCTCTTCTGTGATTACGCCCTACGGAGGTACTTGTTATTTGGCATTTTTTTTATGAATCGCTGAACAGCTTCACACTTCGACATACAGGTTTTCTCCCAGAGCACGTTTTTTATCATTTTTGGTATATTTTTTATGTTCATCATTTTCATCTGTTTTGTACAATTTTTGAGTAGTTTAAACATTTTAGCTTCTATCTTCCATTTTTCTGAAAATGAGACAACATCCTAAGACATTTTTTAATGTCTTTGCTCACTGAATATATATTCAAAATATGGTCTATTTTGTTGTTCAACTGAACATATTTTGTTTTTCTTTCCTTGTCGTATTCTCCGGCTTTTAGAGATCTAATTGTGAAAGTATTTTCGGTCCTTTAATTTTTGCACCAGAAAGTAAATATTTGACGTTTTAATACGACTTCAGTTTGCTGTTGCAGCCTTCCACGGGGTTCTTGATGCCATGTCGTTGCCCATGTACATTCCATAATTCTTTGGGAAAATATGGATTATCTAATCACTTTGACCCAAAGTACTGAAAACCCCGTCATTATTTTCTTATCGCAGGAGCATTTTACACAATAGTGAGTAATCCTTTACCGAAGTCTTCTATTGGAAGCAATGATAGGAAACTGTACATCTGGAAAATCATTTTGGTGTGCTGATTATCTTTGTATCCGGATATATTTGCATTTGGTAGTATCCTCCTTAAGGCATTCTTCCTCAAAAATTGTATGAACAGGTCGTATGCTCTTGGCGTGTACGATTTCTACAATTTACTATCAATTTTACTTTTACTACACCGTAAGCAGCACATACATGGTTAATATTACAAGTAATTGTGGTGAGATCAACCGTAGCTTTCAACCTCTCAGGGCACTTTAACTTCTTATTGTTCATATATACTTACACTTTCATTTCTTTATATGTTCTATACAGTGTTATTCAATTTAGATGCTCACCATTGGGATTTTAAAAATCGTAAGAGATACTAATCGGTTAAATTGAGGCGAAGTTGCAGATTCTAGTGTTGAATGATATTGAAAAAAGAAATTAGATCTAACCGCCTTAGTTTTTCAGTTATTTAAAAAAAACAAAAATTTTGTTTTTTATTTCTTATACGTGACGTGAGATATTATCAAGACAACTTTTTAAAGAAAAATTGTAATTTGATCTTATATTTTCATTTATTTTAATAATTGTCGAGATATTGATCCTAACCTTCTTATTTTAAATGCACATTAAGGATGGCTATGAGCCTACGGCACCATTACAAAAATCTTCCTCTTTTCACTGATATAAGGTTTGCTACACTTATTTTCATAAATAATAAAGATATGTGAAAAAATAATTTGTTTTTCGGTAAAACAATCACGGCCTACTATATACCGTTATTTATTAAAACAAGTATAGCAAACCTTATATTAACGAAAAGAGAAAAATAAGCAGTTCTTAATGGTACCATAGCCATCCTTAATGTGCGTTCAAAATAACAAAGTTAGTATCCATATCTCGAAAATTCAAAAATCAAAAATAAGGATTTTGTTTTTTTTATATAACTCAAAAACTAAGGGGGCTAGATCCAGTTCCTTTTTTTAATATTATTCAGCATTAGAATCTGCATCTTTGTTCCAATTTAATCACCCTTATAATATCTCTTACAGTTTTCGAAATTCTAATTATATATATCGAAATTGAATAACCCTGTATAAGCGATAGCTGTAGCAATCGACTAAAAGAGATGGTTTTCTTTTAGACGTCACTGACACTTCCATCTTGACAAAACAATAGATATTAACTAAAACTAAAATTTTAACACCTATTTATACGTAACTCCCTGGAATGCAGTCATTGGTAATGACCCCTTAATTATTTACAAATATGTACAAGTAAAATTAGCATTCCAGAAACACAAGTCCCAAGCTGTGCTATTTCAGCTAAAATATTTTTTATTGGGCACAATCCCCACAATTTTTTTACCGCAAACCCCACAACCGCAAGTCCCACGGAATCCATGTTTTACTTACTATTAGAAAAATCCAGAAACTTGCTGTGATCATTTGATGTTGCAATTTCCAAGAGTTGCCTGGGAATTAATAATTTATGACAAAACATGAAACGTGTTTTGTCAATAAAACCATCCTGGGGCCCCCTGAAATTTTGCGCCATAAGTCCGTGCCTCTCAGGCTTCTGCTATAATACACCACTGGCTAATGTCATGTCTGAAATCTCTATACAATGCGAGTGTTCTAACATACTTGTTTATATGCAGTAACCCATGATCAGTTGTTCTTCGTTTCCACTTTCGTCTCTAAACGATTAAATTTACCTCATCATTTACTTTGTTATTGCAGTTTTTCGCTCTTTTTGGATGTCGCCCTGATCAACTTAAACCAGAACTAGAAGCACTTCTCGGCATATTTCACCACTTGTCATCATTTTTAACACTACGTCTGCTCGGCACGGGGCTTGGAATTATAATGACAATACTCAGCGTTGGGTTACATAAACGATTACTTCTTTAGTCACATATGATTCTTACCGGCCCGGACCATAATTCTGCAATACATTATGAAATAAGAAAGTCGAAAAAGATAATTTAAAAAAACACAAACAGCATAAAATAGCTCTATTCAACAAAGATCATATATAAAACCTTATGTATGTCACTTAAAACTACCTCAACTAAGTAAAACCGGATACTCGGGCCGGGAGTCGAACCCACGTCTGAACGTTCCGTGTTTCTGATCTACTGAGGTCTAAATTATGTATGTTTAATAGAAACAAAACTGAAAATGATATGAACTCGCTTAGCCACTTTCACTTAACCCAACAGTCTCGCCACGATGTATGTAATGTAATACTGGTTATATTATTTTATTAAATTTGGGAGCGACTCGAATAGTTATGAAAAATTAGACACCTCGTTGTTTTTTCTCTTTTTGTAAATGCAGAGTATTAAAACGTTTTTTATTATAATTGGTTGGCTTTGAAACATTACATTGAAGCGAATTTTGTTATTTTTAAGATTTCCATTTTGAATTAATAGTATTTAAAAATCCACGAAACGAAATTGTACCGTTTAAGGCGTATCGAGTGGACACAATGGGTCGTTAAACGATTAAGTGTCATTAATAACGCTGTAAAACCCTACATAACATATTTCCAAACCCGTAGGTACTTAAAAATGTAAATGAAGTTTTATGATTTACCTGATTGCTGATAATATTATTTCATATTTAGACGTTAAGCAGGTATTACTCTTGCAAGCTCCTGATATGTACTAGTGGATATATTTTAAGTTCACTCCAAATAAAAAAATAGATTGAGAAGGTTACACATTTGTTGTAGCTTTCAAGCAAGGTACGTAAATGTTTACAGACGACTTTTTATATGAAGGTGCCAGACTTTAATGAAATCATTTGAAAAATTTACTCTAGTTTTATTATTTACATTTGGTGGTATGTAATATTTGCTGTTAGCTATAATTATTTTCAAGCACAAGTTGCAATTAAATGTGGTTGAAACAGGTGATTAAGTTTTTTAAAGGTGTGCCCAAGGCAGCCATGTTATAATTGCGGAGTACATTTTCCTTGTCTCGGTACTGCTGTCTTATTTACGTACGTGACAGAATTGTTAATGATGAATACAAGAGAGAAATGTCAAAAGAAATATTACATTTCTCCACACATCTAATTTAGTATTTTAAGAGCACCGACAAACAAAAATTGCAGAAGTATGTAACAAATACCACACAAATTTCCATAAATGTGTCTCCGGAAATGCTCACTTCACGAGATACTAGATGTCTTATTTTTGTTAAAGATTCAATACCTAAGATGTTACATGTCTAATCAACTACAATTAGTCAGATCAGATTTTTAAAAATAAATCACACAAAATAAAAGCGTACGTCCCTGCACTTATTCTTTTGTTAGATGCATTGTTAAATTTTGTAAAAGAAAATCATAATTTGCAAGTTTTCTATTAGATACGCTTTTGAAATATTGGTATTAACGTACAATTCGTTAAAATTTCTTGAAAAGTTTAAAAATTTGAAATCATAGACTTTTATTATTGCAAAAAGGTACTCAGGAAAGCAATGAAGATTACGAGAACCGATGCCATTATGTAGTCGAAAAAATAGAATATTATAAATAAAATTGCAAATAACAAAAAAATTTATAAATGGGTTTACACCGAACTTTCCTCGCGCAAATTAGATCAATTTGCAAATTAAGAAGAAATATATCCCGTTGGGGTTTAAACCCGCGGCATCTGCAGAACGATCGTAACCGCATCGATAAGTCGAACTGCGCTATCCAGCCTTATCGAAATGAGTGCGGCGCCAGCCTCTATTTAACGGAACGGTTTTATTGTTGAAACGTTTCGACTCTTTTGCGACATTATCCTGTATCTGTTGAGTCCTATTTTCGGCAAGTGTAAAGCCTGACCTATGTGAAAATTATTACTTTCTTCTATTTCAAAATTAACGCAAAAATAAATAAAGATGCTTACCCTGTATATATTTGTTTGAATTTTTCACGGTTTCATGCCAGGTATATACGGGGTGTCCCTAAAATGATGAAACATCGATTAGTCATAGATTCCTTACGTCATAATAAATCGATTAAAAGTAATATACCTTAGTACAAAGTCCCTTCAGTAAGAAGTTATAGGGCCTCGAAGTTCAATTTTTCATTTTTAATTTTTTTGTTAATTTCCACAAATGTAGAGATGCCGATTTGAATTTTGGTATACATGCTTACTATTTTATAGTGCACTAATAGAAACAATGTCATAAACTAGATTTGACTGAAAGGGGTACTTTGCCCATCTTTCAAAACTTTTTTTAGCTCTAACTTCGTTATCCGTAATACTTTTTGAAATTTTATGTTATTATTTGAAACAGAATTAAAATACACAAAAATAGTGTATTCTTAGTTCATAAGCGTAAGAGCAACCGTTTACCTAAAAATGCCCATCAACGGTTTTTGGTTGTCATTAAGACGTGCAATTATCAAGTAGTCATGATCACAAAAACAATGGGTAATGATTGTAATCTAGTAAACAACAACAAGAAATCAATTAATGACATTAGTGACATCAGTTTTTTGTCTTTTGTGCTTACGAAAATGCTGCGACATAACGAACCATTCAGCATTGGAGAATTGGTTATGTAGCGGCATTTTCTTAAACATAAAAGAACAAATTCTTATGTCACTAATGTCTTTTATTGATTTATCATTGTTTTTTACTATATGACCATTGTTTTTGTGATCATGGCTACTTGATAATTACACGTCGTAATGACAACCAAAACCCTTTGAGGAGCATTTTAAGGTAAATAGTTGCTTTTAGGCTTAAGAACTAAGAGTACATTATTTTTGTGGCTTTTAATTCTCTTTCAGATAATAATTTCAAAAAATATTGCAGATAACGAGGTTACAGTTAAAAAAAGTTTTCAAAGATAGGTAAAGTGCCTCTTACAGTCAAGTCTAATTTATGAATTTTTTTTTGTAAGTGCAGTACATAATAGTAAGTACGTATACCAACTTTCAAATCGATTTCTCTACATTTGTGGAAATTAACAAAAAATACAAAATTGAACTTCAAGGCCCTATAACTTCTTACTGAAGGGACTTTGTACTAAGGTATATTAGGTTTAATCGATTTATTATAAAATAAGACATCTATGACTAATCGGTGTCATATTATTTTAGGGACACCTTGTATATAATGTGTATGCAAAATATCATCTTCCTCAGACAAATAGTTTTTGAGTTATACCGCCAACAAACAGACAGACAGACAGACGGACAGACAGACAGACAGACAGAATTGAGAAAACCTGTTTTTCGTCATCTAGGGAGCCTGAAACGTGAAGATCTGAAGAAATCTCGGAAGGAGGTTTTTTCGTGATTACAATACTTCCATCGTCTTTCAGACGAGGGAACTAATATGATAATAAAGAAATGATTTTATTAAATATTACACAAATAAGGCTACCACGATACCAAGCGACTACTACCTTTTTGCAGAGATAAGGAGGGAAATCGGAGTGGAAAGGAAATAGAAATAACGGAGAGATAAAAATGTACTTTTTGCAGGAAAAAATGAGATGGAACGAAAAGAACCAACATAAAAAAATCGGTAAAAAGCTTTACCCAGAACTTCTCTAGTCGACATTGTGACACTATATACAGGGTGTCCCAAAAAGAATGGGACACCGATTAGTCATAGATTCCTTACGTCACAATAAATTGATTAAACCTAATATACCTCAGTACAAAGTCCCTTCAGTAAGAAGTTATAGGGCCTTGAAGTTAAAATTTTTATTTAAAATTTTTTTGTTTATTTCCACAAATGCTTACTATTACTTTTTTTAGCTCTAACTTCGTTATCTGTTAGATTTTCTAAAATTTTAGGTTATTATCTGAAAGAGAATTAAAATCCACAAAAATAATGTACTCTTAGTTTATAAGCGTAAGAGTAACCGTTTACCTTAAAATGTTTATCAAAGGTTTTTGGTTGTCATTAAGACGTGCAATTATCAAGTGGCCATGATCACAAAAACAATGGGTAATGATTGTAATTTAGAAAACAACAATAAGAAATCAATTAATGACGTTGGGGAGATCAGTTTTTTGTTTTGTGCTTAAGAAAATGCTGCGACGTAACGAACCTTTCAGCATTGGAAAATTCGTTATGTAGCGGCATTTTCTTAAACATAAAAGAAAAAATTCTTATGTCACTAATGTTATTAATTGATTTATCATTGTTGTTTACTAGATGACCATTGTTTTTGTGATCATGGCTACTTGATAATTGCATGTCTTAATGACTACCAAAAACCTTTGATGGGCATTTTAAGGTAAAGGGTTGCTTTTAGGCTTAAGAACTAAGAGTATATTATTTATGTGCTTTTTAATTCTCTTTCAGATAATAACCTAAAATTTTCAAAAATTTTACAGAAAACGAAGTTAAAGTTAAAAAAAGTTTTAAAAGTTAGGTAAAGTGCCTCTTACAGCCAAGTCTAATTTATGATTTTTTTTTGTTAGTGTACTATATAATAGTAAGCATGTATGCCAAAATTCAAATCGACGTCTCTACATTAGTGAAAATTAACAAAAAAATAAGAAATAAAAAATTTTACTTCAAGGCCCTATAACTTCTTACTGAAGGGACTTTGTACTAAGGTATATTAAGTTTAATCGATTTATTATAACGTAAGGAATCTATGAATTTTTGGTGTCCTATTCTTTTTTGGACACCCTGTATAATTTTAAAAATCAAATGTGTAAAAAACAAGAATATTACTAGGAGATTTTGATGACAAAAATGGATATAAATACGAAAAACTAACAGAAAAAGACAAGAGCTGTATAAAGATGCGAATTTAGTAGCAATGGTAAAAGCACTCCAGATTCAGATGACTTTGATACGTGACACCTAAGAGGAAACACACAATTACATCAATTTGCAAATACAAAAAAATTATTGCAGTAGCTGGTATTCGAAATCGCGTTCTCAGACGCTCACCCAAGCGGAATACGATTACACATTTCTAGTCCGGGCCACTTCGGAAAATCAGTTGGTTTCGCTTTTGGCCGTATTATAAAGAACGCGTTGATCGCTGCACACTTCTGCCTATATTCACTCTACATGTGTTGGGTTCCACCTTCATCAAGGGTAAAAATCTAAGCTAGGTGCTAATTATTAGTTTTATCTATTCCTTCGTTAAAGCAAAAATAGATAACATTTTCTTTTTTTAAGGTGCACAGCTTGTATATATTTGATTGAAAGTATATTCGGTTTGAAGCCAGGTAGACATATAACTTGCATGTAAAATATCGTTTTCGCCCAACAAATAGTTTTTGAGCTATACCGCGAACAGACGGACAGACAGAAAGACGGAATTCCGAAAACATGGTTTTTCGTCATCCAGGGACTCTGAAATGTCAAGATCCGAAGAAATCTCGGAAGGTAATTTTTTCACAATTACAATAATATCTTCGTTTTCTAGACGACAGAAGTAAAAAAGAGTTGGCTCAACGACGTGGATTTCTTTTGGAAAATTTAACGGTATATAAAAAAATCTCAAAAAAGACATAGACGTTTTTATGTTGATTAAATTATTTATTTTTAAAAATTTTGCGACTTTATTGCTCCAGTTAACTCAAATTGGTCTTGTTAATTTTAATTGATTAGACATTTGTATATTAAAGCTGCAGTAAATGATTTTACATGGGAGTACAAATAAATAACACCGGCAACTGTGGACGGAAAATTAGACGAAGGATAGAAATGGCTAGAAACGCAACGATGAAACTAAGTAAAATATGGATGGACGGACAGATAACACTGAACATAATAAAGCCAGAGCTGGTAAAATTACTTTAAAAAAGTAATTAATTACCAATTACCGCCCAATGAAGTAATTGAATTACCATCTTTAAATTACTCAAATAAAGTAGTACTTCAATTATCAATTACTTGGTAATTGTAATTACACAACATAAATTAGTTTTTCAATTACTTTCACTAGAAACTGTTGTCGTATATTTCTATTTAGTAGTATTTAGATAGCTTTGTGCTAGTATATCGTTTTAAACAAGCAAATTGAATTGAATAAATGATTATTATAAACGAATATTGTAAAATGCTGCTATTTGTTGTCCATTACTATGGAAAAAATTAACTGCACTTACCGCAGACATATTTTTCGCGTTTTAAAGAATAATTATTAGCAAGCTACAATGCTACATCCTGCACAGCCTACACTACACAAGACACAACACATGCACATATCATCTACAAACATACGCGCCTGCTGCATCAAGCATTTCTTTGCTGGTGCACAAATCTACTGTTATCCGACTAGTCATAGGAAATCATATTTATATTTCTCCAGGAATGTCCTATCAAAATTTGCTTAACATGAACCTTGATAAGGCCTGATTTGATTTTTTGTGTTCTGGAATTTTTGTAATTTTAGTTTAGTAGTGTGTTAAGTAATTGAATTAACAGAAAGTAATTCAATTACCACGATTAACTTTAATTGCGAAAAGTAATTCAAATGCTTGCAAAGTAATTTAATTATTCAGTTACTTTTGAGTAATTGAATGTAGTAATTAATTACTTTAAAAAAGTAATTGCCATGTACTTTTTAACAAAAATGGCAATTACCAATAACAATTACCGTATTTTGAAAAGCAATTCAATTCTACAACAAATCGACAACAAGGAATTTAATTAGTAATTTAATTACAAAATAATTAATTACCGCTTATGTCTGAAAAAAGCAAAATATGAAAACCATAGTCTCTCCTGTATTAACATATGGAACCGAGTAGTGAACTATTAAGGCAAGTGAGCGAAAGAGGATCGACAGTTTTGAAATGTGGGTTTGGAGAAGAAAGTTGCGAGTTTCTTGGACAGATCGAAGAACAAATCTGTCAATATTAAAAGAAGTCAAACAACCAGAACCCCTATCGAGCCTAATAGGTATATAAACAAAATTCTAACATTCTTGGGTTACTTAACCCAACGTGATGAAAGTTCTATGAAAAATTATTATTCACTGAACAGTAAAAAGAAACTAACAATTTTCAACCGAAATACTCAAATTTCAAATTTGCTGTTTACTGGAAACAAATTTTGGTCAACGTTATGCTTATAAATATGGCGACTGGTGCTTGAAAAGCTCTTAGTACAAAGATAATAAGTGTATTTTTTTATTGCCACAATTTAAATTAATAAATATTAAATTTCTTGACTTTATTTTACAACCAAAACCAAAGTCTGTAAAACCGTCTTCTACCGAAACCTTTCTTCCCATTCACCTTTCCTTGCAGCACGGGTTGCAGTAGTCTATAACGTTGTTCGTTTCTCGTAACATGCCCGAAGTATTCGAGTTTTCTTTGTTTTATTTATTTATTTATTTATTTTGTACTCAACCAACAGCCGTTAGGCCAACTATAGGCGTCGCTGTACATTTATAGGGACTTCCAACACTAACGACTGTCATTATGTTATTATGACATCCGGGACCAACTATTTCCGTGGCAGCCGTACCACGAGGCGCCGATAGAAGCAGCCGTGAAACTCCCATCCAAGTTCTGACCAGAAAGAGTGTTGCTTAACTCTACTGATAGTACGTGGACGCGTGTTCAAGCTACACCACCCGGGACCTTGTGTTACTTTGTTGATGATCTCAATCTTTTTGTCTAGCTTTTCTAATACTTTTTTGTTGCTGACATTTCGTTCCACGATATTCTTAATAGTGGTCTGTAGATACACATTTTGAAAGCCTCTAGTTTTTTTCGCTGGGGGCTGTTGTTATTGTCCAGGTCTTAACTCCGTAGAGGAGAGTAGAGAAGATATAGCAGCGTAGGCGTCTGATCTTTGTTTCCATATTTAATTCTCGGTTCTTGAGTAATTTATACATTTTTATAAAAGTTCCCCTAACCTTCTCCATCCGCCACCTTAACTCTAGTGAGTGATCCCATTGGTCGTTAATTTCGCTGCCTAGGTATGTGAATATCTTAGTTCTTTGTCTTTTTTTTTATTGACGAATAGTTTGCCTTGTTGTATACGATTTTTGGTTATCACTACGTATTTCGTTTTCTTTATGTTTATATTTTGTAATACTTTATTCATTAGGATATGTTTTATCGGACTTTTTCCACTGTCTAGGGTGTATATCACACGACATTCAGAGAAAAACTTTATTCATTACTTCTTGCAGCTCGTGTAAGTTTTCTGCTAATATCCTTGTGCCATCGGCGATTTCATGTTATTATTTTTTTCTCTATTTACTCTTATTCCTATAGAGGTATTTTCTAATGCTTGATTAAATATTATCTCAGAGTATGTAACGAGCTAAAAACGCCTTAGCGACATACCAAACATGGCACCACGTTGGGCTGCCAGTTTGTAACGGGATAAAACGATAACTACGACAACGCGCCAGTTTGTAACGGTACGAATCGGTACAAGCCCAAACAAAGCTAAACGACTAGCGCGTAAGCTAACTCAAAATGGGGAATGTACTACATAGGACCACTGCCCCAGCCCGTTACAAAAGAGTTGCCGACTAACTTCAGTGGAGCGAGAAGTGGTTCAACACGAGGTCACAAATGGAAACAGCCTAATAAACGAAAAGCAGATCTTAATTGCTAGAACGCCACCACGATTATCACAAAGGAAAAATACACGGGTGAACCCACCGAGGAAAAGTGGAAGCATAATGGATTCATCTTTCAACTACAACCTTGGCAGTGTCCTAGTCAGCGAGCCAGTGCAACATCACGGACCTACCTTTCGAAGAACTCACTTGAACAGCTGGCCAAACTCCTTTTACAACTGAAAAATACATACACAAAAATAGCATGCACAATATCAGAAGAAAACCACAGTTAAACAAACATGAAATGTATTAGCAACAACATTTAAATGGATAAATGTACATAAAAATATGAAATGGATTAGTATAGGTTAACTATTTAAATTGCGTAACGTACTCAAAACACTGGTTGAATTAACAGCAATAAAAGTCGGTATTCAACTAAATATGGTTTGCGACACATACGCCAAATGCTACCTACTATATAAAGTTGAATAGGATGATATAATCCGACGGGCATGAACTAAACTGACAGGTAAACAACTATAAAAGGTTTAGCAAACGCAAAGATATACATAATGAATGTAACAATGACTGCAACGTCGCGCAAATTGTCTGGCACTGTGGCAAAACACTCGGTACACTTCGCACTGTAAAGCTACTACAATATTTACAGTATCTTTCAGAAGCTTGGCTTAGCTATAAACAATGTACTATGCCACTGCACACGGTCTCTCTCCAAACACTGCATAATGCAACTAAGGAGACTGCACCAAATGAAAGGGAAGCTGCTGGCTGAGGTATGAAACTTGGGGTAATCAGCTACTGAAGGCGAAATCGAAGCTTGTACAGTAATTTGGCAGAACGGCAAGAAACGATAAACGGGAGCTTCGCGGTACATGAATAAGCCGATGATGAGCTTTCACAGAGACTCCGTCAAACGACGTATTAGGAACATCACTCCACAATAAGCGAAAAGGCTTAAATCAATAAACAACCACGTTATGTTCGCCCATAGCCAAAGTTAGACTACGTGCAGTTCAAAAAGTCCATAAAATGCGAAACGCACAACACTTGCGTTGAAGCGACGGAAGTTCAAATAATCGGAACAAAACATGAGGTACACACACACACCAACAAATCGTTAGCCGCAATAAACAAACGTAAGCCTCGCCACCGCGAACCCCGAAGAGCCGCGCAGCATGACGGCCAATTTAAATCACTTGTTGCTCCTTGCAACGCCGGGTCAAGTCTCTCTCGAAAAACGCGCGAAGACAGTTCGCATCAAAAACGAGTGGGGGCTAAACTTCGTACTTGCACTCTCGAACACATGGCAACTATCTCTTTTCATGCCTCCAATACGTTCAAAAATGCACGTCTGAAACGGACCGATAAGGAACACGTGCGCGGCTTTTCTAGCCGCCAACAATCCTGAAGCCAATGGATAACAGAGAACGAGTGCATTTAAAACTGCTGACTGCAAGAGCATAATCCGAAATACCCATATGCAGGCGGAATCGTAATTCGGAATCGAGAAAATAATGCTAAATAGCCGTACATTCATACAAACTAAAAATGCCCTTACAAGTAATTGTTGAATAGAAGTGGTGACAATATACATCCCTGGCACACACCACGTTGGATCTATACAGCCTCTGATACTTCTTTATATTTTATTTGTGCCGTTTGATTCTAATAAAGAATTTTTATGATGCGAATATCTTTGTCATCTATTTATTCAGATTTTTTCAATATATCTAAAGTACGATCAAAAATTAATATCATCTAGTATGGCTATGAAAGAACAAATCGGTGCTTTTAAAACTGGCTCCAATATGTTTTATTTTTAGGTTAGATTTAAGACGAAGTATCTATTCGACATGTGCAAGCTTATTTATTTGGTAATTACTTTACTTTTACGTGCAAATTCATTTATTTCAATATAATATTGTAATAAGACGGATAAAAAGAATATTTAATAATACAATTTGACAGTTTGAATTAAATATAAGTATGTAAGCCAATTTTAAAGGCGTTGGTTTGCACTTCCACAGCCATACTAGATGAAATTAATTTTTGATCATACTATATAAAGCAAAGATGCACACCACAACTCACATCCCTGCAATGTGTTGAATAATACTTCTCGTGTTCCTGTTGCTTTTCGAAATCCAAATTGAGTGGATCCCATGTGTTGTTCACAGAGAGTATAAAAACGTTGGTAGATTATATTTAAGAAGTCTTTTAAAAGATGGCTCATCAGACTGATTATTCGGTAATCCTTGAATTTGTTGCAATGAATGCTATAAACGTTGAATTTGACCATTCCAGGGATATTTCCTGAGCGGTAGATTTTGTTAAAGAAGTTAGTGAGTCTTCCTATATTGTTATCTTGTAATAGTTTTAAAAGTTCGCCATGAACGCCATCAGAACTTGGCGCCTTGCCGTCTTTCATAAAGGATAATGCCTTCTGATCTTCGTCTTTTGTAATTGCTGGACTGCAAATGCTGATATTTCTATCTCTGTCCGGTCATCTTTCAATAATTCTTTTATATAATTCTTCCATGTCTTCATTCTTTTTTGTTTGTCTGTTACCAAAACACCTTTATCGTCTACCATATTTCCAGGGGGTCGTGTTGACCTGCTGCTTTTTTCTCTTTTTTGTGTAAGTTAAAGTTATCGTGTATCTTTTCTAACTCCTCGATACCATTGCATTTTTCATTGTAGCAGTTATTTTTCACATGCGTTATTTCATTTCTTATTTGTCTTTGGATATTGTTGTATTCGTTTTTATTTGATTGTTTGGGTATTCGCCTTTTGCCCATCAGTATTAATATGTGTTCCATCATCCATGGTTTTCTCTGTTGTGTATCTTGTTTTAAATACTGTTCTTTTACTGTTGTAATTGCTTGTTTAAATCTTTCTAGTATTTGTTCAATATTTTGATTTGCTTGTGTTTATTTTAGTTTTTCATTTATAACATGAGAGCAAACGAAAATGAAATCAAACTTGGCTTTGAAAATTGAAACCAATGTCGATTATTTATTTACGTTATGTTGGATATGGACTATTATAATAACTGTCATATTTAAATTAAAAACATGAGAAGTAATAAACCACATGACTTAATATTTTCAGAGCCAACCTTGATTTCGTTTTCATTTGCTCACATGTTACATTGTGTGATGCATTATTTAGTGTTTTCTTAAGTCCCCGTATTTGTTTTTTTGTTGTGTTATCTATATATTTAAAACGTGAAGCGATTTCTTTCGACATCTATTTTGAGACTTCCACCTGGTCGATTTCGATAATTCTTTTTTTAAATGAAAGCTGTCACCGTGTAGATGTGCACAAAAGTTCTAAATTGCAAATAACTGCATAACTTTTAGAGAAAAACCAAACTATTGTAGCGCATAAGTGACGTAGCTTTGGAGCGCCGTAGCAGTGGAACAAGTAAACTGTCGAAGTCGGCCCGCGGTGTTGTGCTGATTTTTGTAATGGACCACTGTACCTGGTCGCATTTGTTTGGGTAAAATACGGCCTGATAAATTATGAGAATAACGTCAAAGTACATGTACAGAGAGAGAATTTTTAAGAAAATTTGAATTTTTCCTTTCGAAAAGTAGCGTGTGTGAGTGAATCTTGACTGTACATCAGTTCATTATTAATCGTATGTACCTACACATCGTCAATTCTCTTGCAAATTGGAAATGGAGAATATCCTACGATTACAAGTCAAAAGGATACAATTAAAATTCCAGCTCAACTAACTGCCAAAGAGGACATCATTACAGAAATATTTGTTAATAGTTTGTCAACTCTTGAGACTATCTCAAAATTATCAATTTTAGCGACAAAAAACGAGCATTGCGATGAAATTAACCAAAAAATTATATCGCTTAACACTAAAAATAGGTTGAATAGATATTCCCATGAACATTTTAAATGTGTCTACTGGTTTAATAGATGAGATAAGATTAATGATACTCAATTTATTTGAGAACTGCTTAGATTTGATATTAAATGGACAAGCCACAAGCCAGGCAGAAGAGTATTATTACCGCATATAGATTAACACATTCTAATATTGCACTACCTTTTTTCCTTTGAAAAAGACATTTTTCTGTGCGCCTTTCATTTGCGATGCCAATTAATAAATCACAAGAAGAAACTATGGATAAAGTGGGGAATATATCGTATTTGACACAACCAGTATTTAGCCATGGTCAAGTATATGTAGTGTCATGTGTGAGTAGTTTTAAAAACTTAAAAATTGAAATTTCACTTAATGGATCCTGCCACACGTTACAAAGGAGTTTTGTATTGCAAAATATTTTTTACCTACTATTGGGTTATGGTCGGAGTCGATGTCTGCCCCTGGGTAGGCTTTTACAACAATTTTTAAAACATTTGTTAATTAATGAAATTTACTTGGTTGCGCACACCGTTATCTGGTTTATCTGCTGGTGCCTTCCACGTATACAGCCTTCTGGTGTGTAGCTTATAAAAGGTGTTAAGTATAACCAATTGTTGTTCTTCCGCAAATATATTGAGTCTATCACCTCTCTCGTTCCTGATCCCTAATCCGTAGGGTCCCATACATTCTTTTTGCCTGCCTTCTCTTATTTTAGAGTTATAGTCACCCATTACTAGTATTATTTCGAGTTTCTTTAGTGTCTGTAATATTTTTGTTATTGAGTCGTAGAATGCTTCCACGTTTACGTTACTATTGTCTGAGGTAGGTGCATAGATTTGTAGCATGTTGAATTTGACTGGGCTAGTATTTAGTAGGAGTAATCTGTTTAATAATGGTATAAAATTGTCACAAATTTAGAGATGCTTTCACTGATGATAATTCCTACTCCATGTTGGTGGTTGTTGTCGCTGCTTCCAGGGTAGAACACCTCCTAACTACTAAACTTGGTATTTTCCTGAGTTAGACCAACGCATCTCCGTGATTCCCATGATTCTGGCTCCTAATGTTTCCATCTCAAGTATGGCGTTGTGCACTTTCCCAGATTGATACAAAGTGCGCACATTCCACGTGCCAATTTTTATTTCAGATTTATCTATTGTTAATGATATATATTTGGTCGATATCATATTTGATAGGTTGGGGTTTAGCTCTCTGACGACCTTGGAAGCCCCACCATCCCTTCCCCTACCGGATCTTGGTATCCTATCACCATGATCAGTATTTAAAATTGTTAAGTCATCGCCTTCACCAATGCAGTGTCATAGACGGAGGGGGGGGGGGGGGGGGGTGGATCATATGTGATCTTCTTTGCCTATGAGTTTCTGATGACTAGTCTTTAGAGATGTCTTCATCGATAGTCTGCCAATTGTTATTATGTTTTTAAATATAAGTTTGAACGTGAAACAACAATGTTTAAATTGTGTAAATCTTGCTTTTCTCACATCCATGGTAGTATATTAATTATCACGAACGGTAAGAACGGTTTACCGGCCTAAGACAATGTTGTTTGGCGTTGAGATCCACCATTACGAACACTTTTTGGCATTTTGATATACTGTTTATTTTTGATTGCAGATTCATTATGGGCCAAAAAGATTAACATCTTTGAATTACCATTCTTCGTGTAAATAAAGGGTTTTCCAATAGGGACGGGTCGATGTTGACAGGCTGTGGCGGCCATGTTATTTTGGCGGCGTCTGTCAAATCTGTTGTTTATTATTCAGTCACTGATGCCAAATCACCATGTCAAGTTACACAATTGAGCAGCACGTCCCAAAAATGTAAAACTTTATTTTCATAGTGAGTGTTTGATAGTGCAAACTTTGCGCGCGTTGCGCCCATTTTACGGCACACGTAGTGGCCCTTCAAAGTCGACACTCCAACGTTTGGTGGCCAAATTCGAGACGACCGGTTCGGCAAACAATCAACCAACACCCGTATGTCAAAGCAACGCCAGATCGGCCGAGAACATCGCTGCTGTCCGTGAAAGTGTGCAGGAGAACCCGATGCAGTCAATTCCTCGCCGTGCACAAGAACTGGGTCTTTCGCAGACTTCAACTTGGCGAATTTTGCGTCGGGACTTGGGCCTGCACCCGTACAAGAGACAACTGACCCAGGAGCTCAAAGTTAATGACCATAGACAACGCCGTTTATTCGCTGACTGGGCTTCGGAGCGTTTGGAAAAGGACCCCAATTTTGGCCGAAAATCATCTTTAGCGACTAGCCGCATTTTTGGATGAACGGCTATGTCAACAAGCAAAATTTTCGTATATTGTACGACGCCAACCTACACGAGGTTTACCAGGTGGTAATGCATCCACAAAATGTTACTGTTTAGTGCGAATTTTGGGCCGGCGGCGTCATTGGTCCTTACTTTTTCGAAAACGATGTTGGTGAGGCCATCAACATCAACGGCAAGCGCTACAGATCGATGATAGCTAATTCCTTTTGGCCCGAATTGAACGATATTGACGTGAACGACATGTGGTTCCAACAGGATGGCGCTACGTGCCACACAGCAAACGCCACGACGGACATTCTGCATGAACGATTTGAGGGTATGGTTACCCTCTCGCAGAGCTGAGGTGAATTGGCCGCCAAGATCGTACGATTTGACCCCGCTAGACTTTTTTCTTGTGGGGTTTTCTGAAGTCGCAGGTCTATGCAAATAAGCCGCAATGAGACCGATGCCCTCAAAGTCAACATAACCCAGGCCCTCTCTCAAATTCAGCCGGATCTATTCGGCAGAGTAATTAAAAATTGGACGGTTCGGATCCGTGCCATCGTGAGAAGCCGCGGCGGACAATTCAACAATGTCATATTCCATACATAATGGCATACAATGGGCCTTTCAAATAAAAAAAGAATTTCGTTAATACCTTCCACACAGCTTGTTTTATTCCATTTCAACATCGACCCGCCCTTATTGGAAAACCCTTTATAATGAAAGACTTCGCGGCCCAGAAGCATTCCCAATTGTTTGATCAAAACCAATATTGCTAAGAGAAATGCAGCTTTAATTATTGACCTAACTTCAAATAGAGCGACTCTCTTACAATTCGGTTGGTATTAGAACTGAACTTTTAGAAATTTTTAATTTTGATGAGTTAATTTCTAAAACACTAATGGGCGAGCTGCCTCGCTAATTTGATTATAGCGACTTCTTGTTAGACAATTTTATAGTCGTTAGAATGTATTCGATCATTAGATTATTGTATATAACAACTAAACTACTGAAAGTAAGTTGTGCCTTAAGTTATACGTTATTTTCCTGTTCTGGATGTAAGATTTAATGTATCCTGATTCAAGACCAGGAGCTTGTTTTCTTATAATACATTTTAGTTGTGTTTTAATTATACGTTTTTGCTAATAGAAGCGACTGAAATCATGTCGAAGTATCAACTACAAGACTGAAAATATGGTTTTAGAAAACCATGTAACTAATTGAAAATGAAAACAGCGAAAATGTAATCAAAAGTATATGCACTTGCGTTATCTGTCATTGCCGTTTAAAACTTCAAGTGTATTTTATTTGGCTTATGATATTGAATTGGCTATATGATATGATAACTTGAAATACTTCATCGAATGACATCTACACAGTTATACGTATGTGCTGCCTATTTCATCCATGCAGGGTTTTATAACTTGGTCTCATTTCATAAAGAATACATTATTTGAATGCAAGGAAGTACATTAATTCTACAATATATATATAAAATAATATTAATAATGTAACGTCCTAGTCAATAGAATTACTACTGGCCTTCCTTTTCATCGTTTGAGTTTTATATCTGTTTACCGATGTTTCGTCCTCATTCGGTTTTAATATGTTTATAATATGAGGTTATTTAGTATAGGTGAAATGTATCGATTTATTACGTGATTGTCGATGTAAAACATGATTTATAATGTTTGTTTTTGTGCATATTCTATTACTTTCTGTTGAACAGAAAGATTTTTTTCGATTTCTCAAATCATTAAATTAACATATGCATCTAATATTTTAATAGGAATCAGATTTAAACTGTTTAATTACGAAGTTGCTTTGCTATGACATTTATAAAAAAAATAAAACATTTTCATTTATTAGCGTTACTGCAATAGCGATATACTCAAAAAATTGTTTACAATTTTACCTCTCAATTTAAAATATCCAGCTTAACAAATACGCTATCACCATCACGTTGCGTATTGTCGGAAACACTCGTGCTTGAAAGATAAGGTTGTGTCTGGTAAATTAATTAATTAATAAATTAACAATAAAAATAAGAATTTACGATTTTAAAAATATATGCATTTCATTTCACTGTGAGTCGTAATTGATCCTTGATATAATTTTTGTTGCCATGTGAATTAAACAAAATCGTATTTACACTGCACTGCGATTACATTCTATACCGTAGAAACATGAATTATTTGTATATAATAAATGACTAATGTCATAGAGAAACAAAAATATATATATGTATTTCACTTTACAACTATTCTATACAATTCTGTAGCATTATAAAAAGTTTTACATTAATTCTCAAAGAAAAAATATCGTACCTGCGCTTCCAGGCGGAATTAAATTGCTGGTCAAACGCTTTACCCGCCTTGGCTGAAAATGCTGCATTACATACTTGCCTTTGATACTGATTATTTTCCATGTGCATGCTTGTTGACTCCAATATTAAAGTTCAAATAGGGGCCGTATTGAGTGAACAGAAGCACAAGATAGCAGATAAATAGGAAGAGTATACATAGCAGAAAGTGCGAGAGATTAGAGGAAACGTAAATAACAGAGGAACAGTGAGTAAATTAATGTAAATAATAGCTAAATGAGGTTATTGGATTCTTAGGAATAAGGCTGGAAATTGCATGAGCCAAGTGTAGATAAGAGATAACAGAAATAAACACAACTGCAGTGACCTCCATTTCAAAATATTTTGGCTAGGCAACACATCATACACCAAAGTATTCATAAATCCACAAACAGTAACTGAAAATAAAATTAAAACTGGAAAAGTATAAAAACGAGAAGAGAGCTGTTGATAGATAAGTGACAGACTTACGACGGGAAGACTGGGGTCTGGTACTTTACGCAATCAACAGCAGACTCGAAGATGAATGAGATGGAGAGAATTGAGAGGATGTTCCAACAAATAGAGGGGAACATGAAACAAATTAATGAGAAATTAGATGCATTTGCACTGGAAATGAAACAAGTGAAGGATGAAAATGCGAAACTAAAAGGGAAGGTGACAAAGCATGAAGAGAGAATAGCTAATTTAGAGAGAGAGATCAGGAAGAATAATATTATAATAAAGGGAGTAGTAGATGAGGAAAAGGAAAGCACAAGTAGAACGGAGGAAAAAGTAACTGGTATAATGCAAAAGATAGGAATTGACATAGATAAAAAAGATGATTTAGACCAAACGAGAAGAATTGGAAGATATATGAAAGACAAGGCAAGACCAATTTTGGTTAAGCTAACGAAAGGAAGTAAGAAAACAGCAATATTACAAAATGCGAAAAATCTTAAGGGAACGGACATATGGATCGATGAAGATTACACCAAGGAGGTCCTAGAGGAAAGAAAAGTGCTAATTCCACAAATGAAAGAAGCAAGAAATAAAGGATACAGGGCACAGTTAAAATATAATAAATTGATAATTAACGATGAAATGTACAGAGCAAGTGATTTGGTAAACGAGGAAAAACAGGAAAAGGACGACAGGAACGAAAGAAATGCACCAAAAAGGACGGTATCGGAAAGATCCCCAGAAGGAACAAGCTTCGAGGAACAAATAAGAAAAATAACACGAACTGCACGAAAAAACGACTAAGTATAGATATACAAGGGAGTAGCGGTAACGACACTGGCAATGAACAAGGTAATGAATTACAGGAAAGGACAAAAACACAAACAAAATTTAAAAAAAAGAGAAACATTTGGAAATTAGGAACTTGGAACATAAGAAGCCTATACGGAAAAGATAAAGAATTAATTGAGGAATTTGAAAAAGGACAACTCGATATATTAACAATATCAGAAACGAAGAAAAAAGGACAAGGTATGCTGAAATTGGATAACGGACATGTAATGATATACAGTGGAGTAGAAAATAATAAAAGAGCGGCAGCGGGAGTAGCATGCATCATTCATGAGAAATTGACACATGAAATTTATAAATGGGAAACATACTCCGAGAGAATAATGAAAATAGAAATGAAGAAGAAAAACGGAAACATAAGGACAATCATTGCAATATATGGACCTAATGAGGACGAGAAAGCAGAAATAAAAGAAACGTTTTGGGATGAATTAACAAAAGTAACCGAAGAAAGTGAAGGAAGAATTTATATAGCAGGAGACTTTAATAGTAGAGTAGAGAGAAAAGACACTACATACAACATAGCTATAGGAACACATGGTGAAGTTACAAGAAATAATAATGGCAAAAGAATGCTGGATTACTGTCAAATGCACAATCTTATTATTACAAATACGTTCTTTGAGCATAAAAACATTCATAAATACACTCTGGTACAACCAAGTAGAAGAGAAAAAGCAATCATCGATTATATTTTAGTAGAAAAAGAGACAAGAGCAGCAGTCGTAGATACAAAAGTGAGAAGAGGCCCAGAAATCAACAGCGACCATTATTTACTTGTAGCTAAAATCAACGAAGACCCGCAAGATGAAAGAAATAACACACAAAAACACACACAAAAGAAAAAAGAACATAAATCTATAAGATCATATAAATTACTAAATAGAATTACTAAAACAAAATATGAAGAAACTATAAATAAAGAACTAGACAGAAGAAAAATTAAACCAAATGAATTAAATACTGAACAGTTATGGACAAGTTTCAAGGAAGTTATTAGAGATGCGGCCAAAAAAGTATGTGGGGTGTGCAAAACTATGAATAATAAGAAACAAACAGAATGGTGGACTGACGAAATTAAGAAACAGGTAAAAACAAAGAAAAAACTCTGGAAGAGCTACCTATCCAAAACAATTCCAGAAAACTATGAAAAATACAAAGAACAGGGAAAAATAGTTAAAGACTTGATAATAGCAGCAAAACAAAATTCATGGAAACAATTTGGAGAATTAGAGAATTAGAGAAAGACAGTAAAGGAAATCAGAAACTATTTTATAAAATAATGAAAAATTTAAGATCAGACCGTAAACCACAACTAACAACGATAAATGACAAAGTAGGAAATATACTAACAGATGAAAAGGAAATAATGGAAAGATGGAAAGAATATTTCGAAGAATTATTAAATACGAAAAGAAAAGAAATAACATCAGAAAATGAAGGAAAAACGCAGAAAATGCACAAAATAGAAGAACAAAAAGACGACATTACAATAGAGGAGCTGCAACATGGACTAAGAAAACTGAAGAACGGGAAAACACCAGGGCATGACAGAATATCAAGCAAAATGATAAAAAACATGGGACCTAAAGGAACACTTCTACTTCTAGACCTAATGAACAAGATATGGACAGAAGAAATAATACCGAAAGATTGGGAGATAGGTATGATACTGACTATCTACAAGAAAGGCAATAATAAAGAATGCAACAATTATAGAGGTATCATGCTCCTTAGCACAGTACTAAAATTGTATGAACAAATACTAGAACAGAAGTTAACAAAAATAATAGATAAGACATTAACAGAATCACAAAGTGGATTTAGAAAAGGTAGGAGCGTACAGGACCACATTTTCACAATTAAACAAATTATAACTAAAACACAACTAAAAGGAGAAAAAGCCTACTTCGCTTTTATAGATCTACAAAAAGCATTCCACAAAGTGCCTAGACAAAAAGTTTGGAAAATCTTAGAAGAACGAAAAATAGATAGTAAACTAAGAAGAAACATTAGCGGCCTGTATAAGAACACAATAAATTACGTGATAGCAAAAAATATGAAATCAGACTCGTTCATTACAGAAGAGGGACTAAGACAAGGAGGAGGAATGAGCCCAATACTGTTTACCATATTCATGGACAATATAATCAAGAAATGCAACCAAAAAACTAAAACTTTGCTCGTAGGGTACAAGAATTTACAGAAAGTTGAAATATCAGAGTGTGCGTTTGCAGATGATGTGGTCATTATGGCAGCGAATGAAAAGGATTTGAAAGCGAATCTATAAATTTGGAAAGAGGTATTAGAAGAAAACGGAGTGGAAATGAACCGAGATAAAACAAAAGTGATGGCGATAAATGAAAGAAAAGAGAACATAAACATAGAAATTGACGGAGAAAAAATAGAAATTCTACAATACTTTGACTACTTAGGAGTAACAATTGAAAATGCAGGACAACAAGATATGGAAACTAACAAGAGGATAGAAAAAGCAATGAAAACCTATTACGCTATTAACAAAAACTTTATTAACAAAAAAGAAGTATCAGAAAAAACAAAAATGAGTGTATATCGTACAATATACAGACCGATTCTGACATTTGGGTGTGAGACATGGATACTAACAGCGAGCCAAAAAAGTAAAATACAGGCAGCTGAAATGAAATTTTTACGGAGAGTAAAAGGAGTAACAAGAAAAGACAGAATTAGAAACGATCAGATTAGAAATGAATTAAAAATAGAATCTATCTTAGAATTCATTGAAACTAGACCGATGAGCTGGTGGGGGCACCTACAGAGGATGGACCCAAGAAGACAGGTGAAGAGAGTATGGGATGCAAGAATACAAACAAGGAGGAAAAGAGGCAGACCTAGGGAGACATGGGAAAAGGCGATAACAAAAACCTTGGAAAGAAAAGGAAAATCATGGTGTGAAGCGAAAGAAATGGCACAGAATAAAACACAATGGCAAAAATTCATGTACAATATTTAGAATTGTAAACATCCCTACACCTACGGGTAGAAGGGAATTTGATTATATATATATATATATATATATATATATATATATATATATATATATATATATATATATATATAAAGTAATAAAAGTATGACCTCAAGTTAACACAATCTATTATTATTTTTATTCTTAGATTATAAGTAGATAATCATGATAATTTGTAAAAAAAAACTAAGTAAATAACCTACCTTGCAAATTAATATCCAATTGTTAATGATAATGTTCAAATGACATTATTACGTAGTAGGTATAGAGATGTCGATATTGATATTGTTTAAAGTTTAAATAAAAGTAACTTAAATTGTCTCTTTCCACCTAAATATAATTATGTATTAATACATTTTCTTAAATAGTTAACTTTGTAGTTTTATGAATTTAGGTAACATACAAAACTTAATATATTCTGTGTAGGTTTAATATACATCAAGTCAATCTAAAATTAGAGTCTACACCGAGTAAAAAACAATAAAATGACTGTAATCAAACAATAGAATTTCTTGGTCTAGTAATAATCGCCTAAAAACGGTATTTTGCAGAAAAGCTCTACTTAAAATTGGAAGCGTACCACAAGTTCTCACACTGTTTTTTTATTATTTCCATAACATTACTTCATTGCATGAACACTTAAAATGATGCAAACTAGTACTAAGGTCGATTGTTATCTAAGCTTCTCTGAAGTAATTAACTTTCTTATTATTTGCGCAAGTGCAACCAGTATGGCAATACGAAAGTAACTTTAATCTACAAAAGCGAACCTCATCTTTATGAATACTAAAATAATTTAGCCAGGTATTTTAAACTATGCTAGAGGCATCCATCAGAGCAGCATCTTTTAGCGGATGCTTGAAAAGTATATTGCTTGGTAATAAAACCTTCAAGAAGCCGTTCTGAACTTGCATATGTTTAAAATTTATGTAAATTGACTACATATATTCTTCTTATGCTAATAAAAATGCTTCTAGTTGTTATAAATTGATTTTTAGAATTTTATTTAAAAAAGTAGGCTTTTTTAAATTAATGTCAGTGTGTCAAGTGCTACTTTTTTTCACTGTGTGAAAGAAAGTGAATCTTTGCTTTTAGTTTAGGAATGAAAGATTTTAGAACCGTATTGTTTATTAACATGAATATTAATAGAACAATTAGAACACTTTGTAACATTTATGCCTGCATTTTTTAGTTCACTCATCATTTGATAGCTTGTGGATGGTTCCACAAGGGCTTGTTCAAGATTGCTATGGTTGGAAATTTCATTAGGTGAAATTAGGCTTGGATTTGAATATTTAACAATTTGTCGAAAGCTCTGGACGAATTTTGATCAAAATTTAATGACAAATTCTATTAAGCTTGGGCACGATCATATCAAATTTAAGTTTTACTGCACTTTCAATGTTCGTCTGAAGGAGATCTAAGTATCACAGCGAGCTGTCGAAGAAACGACTAATTTTTCTCAAAAATTGCTTTAACGATTTTGATCATTTTCACATTTTCACACACGTCACTTTGCTCTTATTCATACGCGATACCCCATAGTCAGTATCTACCGAAAATTTCCAGGGAGAGAGATATCGGGGAGGGGGGGACGTTTTGTTCTTTGTTATCAATTTGTTAAAACCAGTTTAAATCCCACACTTGCATTTCAAATATTTGCTCTTTTATTCATCTTCTATTTCAAATATTGGCAATTCCGCGCTCCCCTTTCAACTGCAAATATCGACCGCTTGCACATGTGCGGCCCGGCACACATGGTTATCACGGCGTATTGGTTTTGGTTCCAATAAAGCGGTTGTAATGTTGTGTTAGAGAGAATCGGTTACGTGAGTGGGACGGAGAAAACAAGCGAAAGCGCCTCATCCCTCTTTGGTCTTCAGTCCGCATCTTGACACTCAACGTCTCGAGGCATTGGGATTCCGTCTCTCACCGTGATAGTGTGAACAAGTGGTTTTGGAGCTCGTGCCCTGGCGACCCCGTTACGTCGCCGATGTGCGTTTTGTAATAGTTAAAACTGGTTGTGTGTCCTTAGCCCGTTATATTATTATGTACGAATCGTGTGTGCTTTTTGAAGTCGCTATGCAAACTATTCGAGGGACATTGAGGATAATTGTGGCAGCCATAGGACCCCTATGGAAGGCTTTTTGCAGGCCTTAATTATCGCGCTTAGGGGATTCTCCCCTGGGTTTTATTATGCGCTGACCTATTTCGATTATAGTCGCTAGTTAGAGTACTGCAAATATCGTCGATAGCACCTACCAGTACTCTTTGTAGGATCAAACATCGCATTTCGACTTGTGGAACCTCCTTTCCCATATCGCTAAATTTATTGAGCAGTCAACGCTTTGCCACTGGCTAGCATCTTCAGGGAACAGTAACTGTAACGGCCCTCGAATTCTCCATATCAGGTATTGTATTAGTTGTTAAATTGCGTTTTTAAATCATTCTGCGCGAAGCTCTTTTGACCCGAGTGCGGCATCATTCAGTACATGTGCGTGTAATCAACTTGCCCCATGAGCGTATTTAATTTTAGATTTTGGGGATTGTTGCCAGAGAATGTTGCCGTATGTAAATTTTATTATTCGTTCACGCTGATTTTATCATTGCAGGTAAACCTTGTTTATCTCAAAGCGTTTAGATGTCATGTAAGAGATGATGTAATGTTAAAGCTAGTAACTAACCCTTTTACTTGTTTTCATGTTTGTACAAATATTTTACACGTCTGTTTTAAGTGAATAGATTTGTTTAATTATTCTTGCATTATTATTTCGTACATCTCATGTTGCATGTGAATTTTGTATTATGTGTTGTGTTTCCTTTTTGTAAGGAATTTAGACGACTTGAAGAAAATTAACGAAAGGTAAGTTCACTGAGGCTGTACGATAGCTGGCATCGTGCACTGCAAGCATTTTCAAGGAGAGGCCCACCTTTCCACTTTTAGTGGGTTTCCTAATTTTTTTTCCAAGTAGAAAAGTGGTGGCATCTGTGGCATTCTTACATCTTCATTTCGTTCAACAGGTCGCTGTCCAAATTAGTATCGTGATGAACCACCCATCCCACTGAAGCTTAGCCGGAAACTTTGTTACAGTACATCGTAGTATACTTGGGGCAACGGATCTGTCTATTTTTCCCAATTTATGTCGTCCTTATCGTGTAACTGACTGTTTATTATTTTGAATGTTATAATCAAGTCGTAAAGTGTAACTTTTGCTGTAACAAATTATATTCAAAAGGGATGTGAAAGACTAGTTGCGCGAGGGCTACTGATCGTAGAAATACTAGTTAGAAATTACTGTAGGTTACTTAAGATATTCAAAGTGTAACCATCAAGTCTACAGGGTGCTGCATTGGCGGATGCAACATACGAAATTCCATGCTAATCACCAGGCATTTAGTTTATAGTTTTTCTAATGCACATCAATTGATCAAAAGAAAAAGAGAAAATTTGATGCAGGTGCAGTAACGATAACGATCTTTAGAACTGAGAATTTTATAATAATTACAAATGATTACAGAGCAAACCCAATAAAATTTTAAAGAAGAATTTTAAATAATGGCATTTCAAAATATGCAACAGCAACAAAATAACTAAATTAAATTACAAATATGTTTATCCGTCAATTTTGCAGTGGTATTTGCTTTTTTTCAAATTGTCTAAGTTAATAAAGGTACAGATATTTTCTAAAAAGTTTATAAGTAATCGAAATGATGTCCGACGATTTATAATCGGGTACAAAATCATTATACCGGGTAATTATAAATGCTTTTTCATCAAGTTGCCTTTGAAATAGTTGTTGTATGTAATAATTACAAAAATTCAGATCTAACAAAACTCCATATTCATTTTAAATTGCAGTCACTTGATAATGATCAAGGAATCCAATTGTATCAGCTAAGATTTTTGATATGGGTTTTTTACGAGAACTAGTTCTTTGATTATAAGTGGGATAGCTGGCAGGTTGTAGTCACTAGGTAAAACCCAGTTGACAGCAGGATAGATGTAATCAATATCCGCAATAGATTTGTGGAGTGACAATGAAAACCTCCTCTGATGTAAATTATGGAAAAAACGAAACCGTGATAACAAAATTGATTGTCTTAACAGTAGATCGGACAAACAAATGTCAACATACCCAGGTGCATTTAGTTAAACTTTGAGGCGTATTTCTCACTTCAATCAATACCCCACCACCTCTGGTATTATTACTCGTTAAACTATTCCCATCTTGTCTATAAATACTGAAAACAAAGTTCAATTCTGTATTAGAAATTTCAGAGCACATTCATATTCACGTTCAAATTATAACCCCACAATCGTGTAAACTATAGTTAAATTGTTTACATCATTAATTTAATGTTGATCTAAGTTCACGAATGCTATGGAAAAATAGAATTTTAACGATTTTTCCTTATTCATTTTTGCCTACGATTATTCCCTTTTATTTATAATATCAACAATCTTCAGGTATCCATCAATAACGTTAATAGTTGCTACCAAAGCATCTTTTTCCTCAGTCTCTAATTGATGCCTCAAGCCTTTAAGACAGTTTCCTTGCATTGATGTTAAATCGTATGAAGTTTCTGTTGAATCTTTGAATTTGTGTTTATTTCTTTAAATCAAAACATCGACTTACAGATGAACATTTATTCGACGCTATTTACCTGTGTTTTTTTTTACCCAGACGGAAACATTTCATAGTTATTTATGGTACAAGTGTGTTATTGTACAAATACTCCACGGGGGAAATGTTGGGTTCTCGAGACCGCCTTAACCGGCTTAATTACAGCCTCATAAGAAGGTGGTGTTGGATAGAATCATTAACTATATCAGTATTACAAATTGAATTAACAACATCCATATCCATCCATATAACAGCTTCTTTTTTTGCCTTTGACCATACCTCAAAAGTTGATGTTGCCTTCATTTACGGAGGACCTATCGTATGAAAACGATCCACGACTTCAAGAAGGTTCCTGGTGACCGGAATCGTGTACACACACGAACATACGTACACCGCACAGCACGTTTAGGCACCCCCCAATACAAGGGAGGGATTTAATGGGCTGGTGCTTTACTTAAAGGTCCGCACAGCGTATAGCGGATTCATTAGTCGGTTGACACAAATTCTAGAGATATTTGGTTTTTGATATGAGGGAATTTCAATACTTCGTACACTTCGTGTCGAAGTGATTCAACTAAGTGCAAATGTACTGCAATAAAAATTCAGAAAAAAGAACAAGAGTTCTTGTTCCTAAATGATCAAGTGTCACAAAAACCCCTTACCATGTAAGCACTTATTTTGAGTGGGCGCCAAATCAAATATCTGAAAGTGTCAATTAACCCCACTCAGTACACTAATAGTGTTAATTTCGGTGCCTTTCCTAGATACCGTAGTCATCAGGACTGATTCGAACATTACTAAACTGGACTGGTACATAAAACCGACCAGCTCAGGAAGGTTTTTGAACTTCCGCTCACTTCACAACATCCGCCACAAAATCAATGTGGTAAAAGGATTAAAACACAGAATCCTGACAATTTCGCATCCAGATTTCCACAATAATAACTTGAACAAATTAAAAACTATCCTTAAATTCAATAATTATCCAGTATCTTTGCTCAACGCCATTATATCTGCCAATAATAGCAACAGGAGAAGTAACAACGAAACTCCTGCTAACACAGAAACACCACCTAAACCACCTGTCTATAAAAGTCTGATCTATATTCCCAGGCTATCAGCTGTAATTAAAGGAATTTTCCGCAAGCATGCCCAAGTCACTATTGCAGATAAACATCAACATGTCTTGAGAGACTATTTTTTCAAACTCAAGAACAAAACATCTGTCCTTCAAACTCCGTATGCAGTCTACCAAATCAATAGCCAGAATTGTGACTCAAGGTACATCGGACAATCAGCCCAAAAACTTAATGCTATTCTAACCCAACAGAATAGTGACTCTAAAGTCAAACCCAAAGCCTGTGCGTTTGCTAGCCACGTCAGAAATACTGGCCGTAGCATGGATTTTGCAAATTCCAAAATCATAACTACTGACGTCAATACTAATAAACGTACTTTTATAGAGATGTAGCATTTTCGGTACTCCTAATGCATTAAATTCAAAAAAGATATTGATAGTTTAAGTGTTTCCTATCACATTTTGTTATCTATGGCTAATGATAAATTTTCTTTAAATTTCTAATAACTTAACTATTCTTTGTAATTAGAGTGGACCGACTAACAATTTTTCGGACTTCCCTCTTATTACTTAGACGCTTGTATCAGCGGCCTTGGCCTAAATCTTACATTTTAACTAATTTTAAACTGCTGCTATGTCTTCTCAACCGTATTATATAGAGCCGAGGCTTGGACCTTAGACAGAATGATGTCAAGCAAATGGAAGCCTTGCGAGAGATTGTGTTACAGAAAAAAGGCTTCGCATTTCATGGATGGACCATATCACAAATGCCATAGTCCTACAAAGAATGGGCAAAGGAGAAGAAGTAATAAAACAGAAAAAGCTAGAATACTTCGGACACATAATGAGGAGCAAGAGATACCAAGTGCCAAGACCGATAATGGAGGGAAAATACAAGGGAAGAAAAACATAGGAAGAAGAAAATGTCCTGGCTTCGAAATTTTAGAGAATGGTTCGGGATAACATCGAAACACCTTTTCAGAGATGCTGTAAACAAGGTGAAGATAGCCATGATGGTCTTCAACCTCCGCTAGGAGACGCAACATCAAGAAGAAGAAGAAACTCGTTTTAAATGTGTCTGTGTATTTTCAAAGTGTTTTATACCATCTAGTCTTACTTAATTTGCTCCTAATGTTAAGAAAAGTACAAGATATAAATTTTTCGGTAAGAACTTGAACTGCACGTATATTACTATTGTTACTACTGTTAACCCTTCACTAGGTCATTGAAAACGGAATAAAGTGGTTTTGAAACTGTCTGATAAGATATAAGTTGTTTTGGTATTCTATAACCAGTAGCTCCGAATATTGTGCCAAGTGCTGAGATTTGGATATGTATCCTTTTCCCAGTCAACAACGTATACTATTTTGTAACCACACAGGCTGTGAAGAGTTTATATATATAAACCTAGAAAAATTACACTAAATATCGGCATAGCGGTCTATCCGTAATTAAAAGATGGTAAATGGAGATAAGCGACATCGATATTATTATCGATATATCGTTAGTGTTGCGCATCCCCATTCAAGATACATATGAGTGCTGTATGTATTATCATTATTGCTGTAACACGGTCTCCCACTTCAGCTACTATTTAACCAAACTAAATATTATTTTGTTTCATTAAGTTTATCTCTCTTAAGAAGCCAAACGTTATTTCGGGCTTATTATTACTTTTGCTTATTATTGTATGTGTTGGGGAGCTTTCCAGTTTTCCGCTATGTTGGAAATTTCTGGTTGCGAGCTCGGATTGAACTGTAGTGGACTGTATGGATTTATTCTTCACTAAATTATACACTCGTTGAAAGCAAAGTAGGTAATTTATTTGCAATAAATTAACACACGAACATTTTAACATGTAAACAATGAATTAGCGGTTCTCGGAGTGGACCTGCCCGCGTGCAGTCAGTTTGACGGACGGAGTTTAAGTGGCGAGAGAAGGCACCCTCCAAGAGTTCTGAAATGCGCATAGTACAATGCACAACTGCAAGCAAAGCGGCAAATTTTATGAAATACTTAACAGTGTGTTTATTTAACCACACTCCACTGCTATGCGGCCTACTTGTCTGTTTATATTAAATGAATGCTATTTCGACAAGGCAAACTCAATTTATACTTGCTTCAAAGAAACTTAAATCTAATAGTTTTCCATTTGTTCTTATTTCATTTGTTTCAAAAAACATGCTCTACAAATATAGATTAACTCTGAGGTAAAACTATTAAAATTATTATGATATTTGGGTTTAACACCTGTGGTAGTCGCTAACCCCTAGCAAGGGAACCTCAATTTCGACCGGCAAGGCTAGCCACCTACCCGGATTAGGAGCAAAGAGAGCTCATAGAACCACTTTGTGGTTTAGAACAGGCCACTGGCCTAACATAAGAGGAAGAAGAAGAAGAAAAAAGAGCTTTTCGTATACCAGAAACTTACAGGACTTCCTCATCCCCTTCCATTTATAATTATCAGCGCTACTGTCCGTGTCCAGCAGAATACAGTTATTGCTGCAATCTAAAGGTTGGTTTCTGTAGTCATTTAATTTAGTAAAAGGGAGGGTAGAGTAAGACGAATTTGACTCACTGCGCTTGCCGTATAGGTCGAAAGGTTTATTTACTGCAACGATCTATCCAATCACCGTCAACAGTCTCTCTCGGTTTTCCACGCTTTGGTCGCTGCTGAAATCCATTGACATCCTTTTAGGCCATTCTTTGGAAATGGCCATACCAGATCAAGCTTTTACTTCTTATGGTATTTATATTATTCGCTTTACATTCGTTATCTCTCTTATTTATCATTTCTCATATGGTTTGGCCTCAACGGCAGCTCCTAGAAGTCTGTGTCTAGGGACATGAAGCTCTCCTTCTCTTACTTATTCAGTTCTCACTTTCCGCTCTAGAGAGTACACGTATGGAGCGGTTTTCTTTCCACTGGATTATTCATAATATAAGCTTCTGAAGTCTAAAATCTAACAAGGAATAGATAATGAAAACGAGTGAAAAGAAAGAGTGGATGAAGAGTGAGAATACAATTTTGTCTCCCCCATTACTTAGCTCTTCTTTAGTAAATGACATCGAGGACATTCGAGAACTTGATTGGCCGTAGCTGACTGTGATATGAGTAGTAAATTAAAATCGGAGTTTAAATAAGCACCTCAGTATTTCGTTTTCAGAATTTGCAGCTGTTGCGTAAAAAGTATTTTGGAGTGACGCCATTCCTGTATCTTTTAAAACGACTGTTGTACACAGCCTACTGGAATATGAAATAAATTTACAACGAGAGAGCAAGGGAAATTTTAATTAACTCAAAGGAACAGTTGGAAGGTAGCATATTTCGTAGAATTGCGTACCATACAGCAGTAAATAAATGAAAAGTAAAACAGCGGAAGACTAATTAACGCACACGGTTTAAATAAAGAAAAGGATGCGATGGAAAGAAAGGAGAGAGGCATGTCAAAATTAGCAATGTATGAAATTTTAAACAACGAGGCATGTTGTAAAGCCAGCCGAGAATATTATGCTTCTAATTAAAGTAACTTACTTATAACAATTTTTAGAGCTTCTTTAAACTGAACATTAACAGAAACGCCGATTTGAAATGATTAATTACAGTTAAAGCTGCGTAAATTTGTCCTGTGTCTTACTCTGCTATAGGTAATAATTATATTGTTCTGAATGAAGTTAGTGTCGTAATGACACACTCTATATAAAGGTATATTGTTGTTTCACTAAATGATCAGCACCTATCTGGAACTATTCTTTGTTTGTCTCCAAAAAGACCTTATGTTATGGTTAGAGAAACCTAAACTGCAGGCAGTATTAAAGTTTATTTAATCGATTCAGGTCGTCTTCAATCTATTTTTTTAGGAGCTCGGAATCTACATCCGGCCAACCCGATTTTGTTAAGCTTATAACATCCGCAAGAAAAGCTTTCGCAGGCGAGCGCCTGGGTGTAGTCTTTGATCGTCTTTTCCGACGGCATCTCCTATCACGGTTACCCTGCGACCGAATCTCGCGAGCTTTATAAAAAGTGGTTTAAAGACTTGACAGTGACTTCTTCCGGAATGCCGCAGGAACGGCAAAATATCGAACCCGCACCCGAGAATTGAGTTGGACTTACAGCAAGCAAGAACACGAGACCTAAATGAGGACACGTTCTCGTGTCAAATTAACTTCATTCAGGAGCTTAATTTAATAATACACGTTTGTTGTTATTAATGTCGCCTTATTGCCTACGATTAAATTTATCTGCAGCTATTGTAACTATTTATTGCGGCCATGAGGGTGGCACTCCCGTCACTCGGGTCTCTAATAAATACTTCGTCACGGAAAGATGAACGTAGAAAATTAATCAGCTCTGAGTGTCCTCATAACGTACAGATTAATTGTGAGAGGTTTTCTTTATAAATAACGCTGGATCATGAAAGCAGCTCTAACAAAAAACTTTTAACATTTAACGTATAATATCAATACGCCTTCGAATAGTTCCAAGAAAAATCTGGTGTGATACACGCACAGAACTTCCTTTTACAGTGATCTTATAATTAGCCAAAAATTTGATTTTAAATTTTTAAGCATTTGTCAAAAATTTTCAAAAATTAAAAATTTTACAAAAACGGTACGAAATAGAGTGTTAGTTCAAGAGACAAAATTTCTCTAGAATTTTAATCTGAATTCAAAAATGTAATAATATGTGTTCTATTTAAAATAGAGCCGTTTTTGAAAAAATCGAAAAAAACTGAAAAATCACAAGAGTAAACACCTACTTCCGGTTATGCGATTTTCTTCAAAAGCTTGCTGTCGGATCTACATAGTACACAAAACTTATATATGAAGTTTCAACGCCATACCTCTTTCTAGTTTTGAGATATTCTGTTCGCAGGCAGACACACAGCCAGACAGGCAGACACACAGACAGTCCAATGAAAAAAAAAATGTTTTTTGGGATCAGGGGACTCTAAAACGTGAAGATCTGTTGAAAACTCAATTTCGAATTTTTGGGGTGAATCCAATACTTCCTTTATTGTAAAAGGAAGTAAAACGCAATTACATTCATCAATAATTTACCATTTTTAATTACTAATAAGTGACGATGATGCTGTGATTTTCCTTTGGATATTTTCATTTCTTGACTTCATTCAAGTTCTCATAGCAACCAACCATATGACGGCTATTTTTGCATTCTATTTACAATTTATGCACTAACAAAGGGAGACTATGCTTGCTTCGGTGAAAACATCTGCAAACACTTAATGAATTACACCGTCTGGTTAAATCAAAAACTGCTTACTTAATTACTTTGAAAGTAAACTACAACCAATAAAGAATGGGAACGCAATATATTGTTGAGGCTCCACTTGTTTGTGTATGCCTAACTTGTAATATCAATCACTATCTACACAATGCAATGTATTTAATAATTATAATTATTTTCAAACTTTTATAAAAAGCAAGAGCGCCTTGAGACTCTTATTAGGGGTGGTTCGATAATCTAGTAGTTTGTTAATTGAAATTTTATTTTTATAATGACTTTTAATTGTGTGCTGACACTAACTGTCACCTTGCACGTCAAACAATGCTCCAACAATATTCTCAACCAAAAATTACAAATATTCTTTCTACTCACATGTAATTGACTCAATGCCCTAAAGTAAATACTTGATTATATTAATTACACTCTTTTAATTGTCTTTTATTTAATATAGCTTCAATAGGATAAACTTAAAAACCCACTTGAACAAACTTTCACTTTTGCTGCTTGAATGTCACGTCCAAACAACAATCCTGCTGACGTCTACTGCCTGGATCCCCTTACTAGTCCTGCAGTGATGTCCCGCTCAATGACAAATACGTGCTGATCTGTCAAAACCCTGGGTACTAACAGTAAAGGTCCCGTTCCACCTCAGCAAAGCTACTGTAACCTCCAGACGTTCCCTCTGCTCCAATGGCTCCCCGGCAAGTACGCTATTCTAGATGATCCCTGATTAAAATTCTTCTTTTATAGCTCCAACTTTGGATATCTCTGTCGCCAGCAACCAACAGAATCTCCCGTGTCCTGTAGTCCCTATGCTATCCTACGTTGTCAGATCCTCACTTGCTCAGTACTCCATCAACTCTCCAGCAATGTATAACTTTTATTAATGTACCTTCTTATAACTTGTATTAATGAAAATAATGAACTATATCCAAATCCAATTCTCTTCTTATTGCTTCTACTTGCTTGTATCTAATTAAATAACCTTCTGATAACCTTCAATAACTGCATCTTCATAACTAATAATCTTCTTTTATGTTTCCATTTATATTTCACAAGTCAATTTAGTATTAACCCTTTTTAAATGCATTTTACTACCTTACACATTAAAATTGGGGTAAATTTCTATATTTTTTATTGCAATCAAAAATTCAAATCAGAATTACATATTCTGCTTTATTAGTTGTTGATTTTCTAATAATGGTAACAAAAACTGCTTAGCTTCTAAGTTACAATTATTTATGCCCTCTACAAATTAAAATAATTTGAGTTCTACCTACTCATCTAATTGTTTCAATAGAAATTATATTTGTCATATGTAATCTGCGCACATATTTTTCTTATACCTTTTAAAACCATTAAAGAATACTCAAGCGCTATACATATCATCTTAGTTTGTATCAAAATTAAATTCTATTAATAACTTTCAATTAAACAGGCAATCCTTTTATAAATTTTTCTTATTTGATTATATTGATATACCAAATTTTATATTTAAATTAATCTTCAATATAGACTGCCCTTTATGTATCATAGCAATATATTTATGTATCAAGAGCAAGAAGTGCTTGTTTATGGAACGCTATATCTGAATGTGTAACACAACGTGCCAAGTGCACTCAAAAATTAAAAGTGATATAAAGAATATGTCTTTAACGTTAACAACTGTGTAAAAGGTTTTCACTTTGGAGATAATTATAGTGAAAATATTTCTAAACTTATTAGCTTTACCGTGCAAGCAACTCAAAACCATAATACATTTCTGCATTTACCGTTTCTGACAGCCATTGAAAATATACCAAAACGAATTTGGGCTTAAATTCCTATAATTTTTGTATATTGCTTATATAAATATAAAGTTAAAATTTAATGGAATGGCCAAGTATTTGCCCTTTATGTTAATCGGTAAATATTTATAAATAGAAATAAAACAGGAATAGCCCAGCCAGGGTTCGGTCTCCACACCTGGGTATTATAATAATTTAATTCAATTCCCATTAGATGCAATGCAATATTGGTTAAATAATATTTGTACACAAATACTATTTATCTTTGAAATAACTTCAATTATTTTTTTACTATCGAACAAAACAAGCAATTACAAAGTGTTTATTCAAATAAGTTTTATCTTCTTCTACTTTATTTGGATGTAATATAGGAATATTGGTTTTAGATACCTTATTTTGCCTGTTGAATTTTGCTACAGCACTACTGCAGAAGTCTTCTTGCTTAGACGAGGTTGCTTCTCACTGCATCGATAGGACATGTAAGTGAAAATCAAACGCCTCGGTGAAGTCTTAGCTCAGCAACAACATTAGTACCTCTATGATGCACTATAGATGACCTCCTGCAATGCAAATGGGCTCCGCATGTTGACCAAGCACTGCAGAACGGCTAACCCTTGGTACACCTATTGTCGCCTGATAGCATCGCAGACGAGCTCAACTAATGGCCCTTCTTAATTAAAATTTCATTCAACTCAATAACAGGTTTACAGGTGTATCTTTTCTCAACATGACCCAGATTAGGTTGTGCTTCTAATATTTTTTACAGTGTACTAACTCAACCTTAAAAATATCACTCATGTCACTTTTGACAGTTTGAATATTGCAAAAGTTATTACAAAGTTTGGTAAAATATACCTTTACCCCAGTGGTATGGGGGTTAGAATACAACCACGGTAAGTCCTGCCTGTCGTAAAAGGCGACTAAAAGGACTAGAGGAGTAAACCTCGATAAAAAATCCCCAATCCCAAGGTGGATAGCCACGCCGAGGGGATGAATGGCGGAGGGATAGAAGTCATTAGTGGAAATTCCAGTTGAAGGGCACTTCTGGTTTCATTTTAGCCCCCACCTCAACGCGATCGTGATTTTTCTAGTAGCGATCCGACGGGGCTCCGTTGTTGGTGGTTTGCTTTTCTCCCTGTATTCACACAACTATGAATAGTTCTTTAAATGAAGATTGCAAGGGCGGTACGGGGTCTGGGCCGGACCCCGTTCGGAGCCGTCCTGAGGACCGGCCCGAAGATGGTGGGAGCAGTGGCAACCCCCATCAGATTGTAGCCACACGACCCGGCAATGACAACGGCATTGCTTGCATATCACCTTCAGGTGATTTGATTTATAAACCGGGCTCTAGCAAGCCTGCTATAGGTGCCGCGGAATTCGTAGTTCCACAAGCACCTCAACTAAAAAAAAGTGATAAGACAAGCCAGAAATCGTCGCAATCAGTCCCTCGTTTTCTGGTTGTGAAAAGGACGGAGGGCAACTTTGATAAAGTTAGCCCTTTTCTTATACAAAAGGTACTAGTGAATGTTATTGGTAAAGTAAAAAATGTTAGGAAAATTAGGGACGGCTTATTGGTAGAGACAATTACTGATGTTCAAGCTGAGAAGCTAATAAAGATGTCCAAATTTCATGACATGGAAGTAGTCGTTACGCCACATATTTCTCTGAATTTCACCAAAGGCGTCATCACTTGTCGAGACCTGCTGAATTGTAGCGAAGAAGAAATTAAAGAAAATTTAAAGGATCAATCAGTAATAGAAGTCAAGAGGATGAATACCCGAAGAAACGGAAAAGACGAAGCAACTGCCTCTGTAATACTCACCTTCGATACAGTTTCACTTCCGGAAAGAGTCAAAGCAGGCTTCTACTCTTTGCCTGTTCGTGCCTATATCCCTGCCCCGCTCCGCTGTTTTTCGTGTCAGGCTTTTGGACACGCATCTATCAGATGTACTAAACCCCGCGTATGCAGTTGCGGCCAACCTCCTCACGAAGGGGACTGCAAAGAACCGAATCAGTGTGTAAATTGCGCAGGACCACACTCGGCGAGATCTAGTAACTGCCCTCGATTTAAAGAAGAAATGGCAATTCAGAGAATAAAGGTCACGGAGAAAATTTCCTTTGCTGAAGCTAGGCGCAAGGTTCTAGGTAACAAACCGAACTTCCCAGTTTCGTACGCACACAAAGCGGCTACAATTCCTACACCATCTGTGGATATTAAAGCGATAGTAAAGGAATTAGTACCTGAAATTGCAAAAATAGTATTATCGAACATACAATCACAACTCAACTTTGATAACCCCAATAGTTCTTCTCTCTCAGCGCTGAAACCCGGCAATAAGAGTGGAATTACGCCACCTAAGTCTCCAGAATCTCAAGTAGGAACACCTGCAACATCAGTAACTGCGGAATTGGAGTCGTTAAACGGAAACCTACAAAGCAACACACAATCCCAGATAGTAACTATGGACACTGACGCCTCAAATGAGAAAAGAAAACGAAGCAAGTCACTATCTGAAAACCTCCCGATAAATTCCAGCTTAGAATCAGTAGACCAGATGGTTCTAGCAGAAATCATCAAGAGGAAACCAGGTCGCCCCAAAGGTTCAACTAGACGTAAGAAAAAGTAGTTATTTATAAAACTAATTTTAATCTGTGATACTTTATGTGATACATTCTAGTCGATTTATTTATTAAATTTTTAAATATACATATATATTTTATACATATTTCTTATGGATAATACAAACAACTTTACTACTAATGATATCGTTGCACACTACTTACAGTCACATAATGACAACACATCTACTAATAGTCAGCTGCCTAGACAACATAACGTTCCTCCTCCAAATATTATACAATGGAACTGTAACATTTCTATGACAAGCTACCGGAACTTCAACTACTCGTTAACCAATACCTCCCTTTCTGTCTGTGCATTCAGGAAACAAGATTGTTGAATCACGTAACGCCGCCTTTAAAAATTACAAAATATTCAGAAAGGATGCTGACGATGGCTTGATAGCTCATGGTGGTGTAGCTATTCTTACCAAGAACGACTGTTTTGTTTCGCAACTTAACATTAATTCCAACCTACAAGCCGTGGCCGTGGAGATAAAATACCCTGTTCAGCTAACTATTTGTTCAATATACCTACCTGAATTTAACTGGACTGCACATGATCTCACCGAGTTAATTATACAGCTCCCACACCCCTTTATACTATTGGGAGACTTTAATGCGCATAATCAACTATGGGGTTCACTAGAAACCGATCAGGCAGGCCGATGTGTTGAACAGCTACTAGAAAGCGATGACATTTGTTTATTAAATACTGGGTCGCCCACCCATTTCTCTTCCAGATTTGGTACCTTCTCAGCAATAGACCTCTCAATATGCTCAACGTCTTTAATTTCTTCAATAACATGGTTTGTCGATTCTGACCTTCACCATAGTGACCATTTTCCTATCCTAATAAATTTTGTAAACTTGCAACAAAATATCTCATATTTACCTGAAAAATGGTTGATACATAGAGCGGACTGGGACATATTTAAATCATTATTAACGTCCTTTTGTCAAAACGATCGTTACAGTACGGTTGACGAAATTATTGGGTTGATTGGTTCTGTTGCTGATCTATGTATTCCAAAACGCAGAGCTGGTATTCCAAAAAAAAATCCCTGTTCCGTGGTGGTGCGACAAGGTAAAAATTGCAGTAAGAGAAAAGAAGAGAGCATTACATAAGTTTAAACGTCAACCTACACAGGAAAACTTAATTGCCTTTAAACAAAAAAGAGCTGTATGTCGTAGAGCAATCCTGGCCTCTAAAAAGAACTCATGGCAAAGCTATGTATCATCTCTTAATAAAGATACGCCCTCAGCAGAAGTTTGGAGGAGAATTAGGTCCATGAAAGGACATGCCAAATCTATTGCGATTCCATTTCTCTCTATAGGCAATAGAATAATATCTAATAAGAGGGACATTGCTAACGTCATAGCACAAAATTTTGCACGCTCATGCAATGAAGATATTGCGGGAAACACTGACACCCTTGACATTGCATTTGACACTTTTGATGTTCTACCGTACAATTGCTCATTTACTATAGAGGAACTGGAATATGCAATAACTAAATCCAAGAGCAATACTCCAGGTCCCGATGAAATTCTAATAGACCTCATTAAACATCTACCTCAGGAAATGAAAAACAAACTTTTGGACTCCCTAAATATTGTATGGCAAGGCGGCAACTTTCCTGAGCTTTGGCATAGGGCAATCGTGATTCCAATCCCTAAAATAAAACACCCAACAGAACCTTCACATTACAGGCCGATAGCACTTACGAGTTGCATCGCCAAGTTACTTGAAAGAATGGTCAATTATAGACTGTGTTGGTTACTAGAACAACGAGGATTACTGGCTCGATATCAGTTTGGTTTCAGGAAAAACCATTCAACTACTGATGCAATAGTGTTCATAGAGAATGCGATTAACAACTGTTTTCTGCACAACCTGCATGCTTCTGCTGTCTTCATTGACATAAAAAACGCATTTAACACTGTTCAACATTGTGATATACTTCGTCAACTTTATGACTGGGGACTGCGAGGTAATCTACCCATATTCATAGAACAATTTCTAAAAAATCGGGTCATCAATGTTAAAGTCGGTGTCACAATATCTGACCCTTACCCATTAAAGCACGGAACCCCTCAAGGCTCCCCACTAAGTGCCACGCTGTTTTTAGTAGCCACCAACTCAGTGTTATCTGGTATCAGCACATCTTTATGCTATTGTGCGTACGCAGACGACATTGTTCTCTTCAAGATAAGCAATTCAAGCAAGGTTATTGAAGATTCACTACAAATCGGCCTTACAGAGCTTTCTCGAGCATTGAAGACACGTAACCTCTTAATATCAACCACTAAGACTAAATCAATGCATTTTTGTAGAAAAAGATCTACTTGTACCCAAGTTCCTGTATTTACACTGGCGGAACAGCGGATAGAAAATGTCCAAACTTTTAAGTATCTGGGCATAGTGTTAGACAGAAAACTCACCTGGAAAGCGCATATCGACCAACTTGTTTCTTCTGTTAAGAGAACGCTTAATATAATTAAAAGTTTAGCTCACACCAGCTGGGGATCCGATAGAAATACTCTTTTACTTCTTCACAAGAGCCTTGTGCTTTCCAAAATCGATTACGGGTGCGTGGCGTATGCTTCCGCGAAGCCTAGCAGATTAAAACCATTAGATGTTGTACATAACCGAGGTATTCGGTACGCCATAGGAGCTTTTCATACCTGTCCTACTATGAGTCTCTATGCAGATTCTGGTTTGCTACCTTTAAACTTAAGAAGAGAAAAAATCATCGCTTCTTATCGAATCAGATTGCATATGTGTGCTGGACATCCTGTTCTATCTCTTTTCAAAGATGCCACGTTTTTTACTCGGTATAGAGAAGAACAGACAAGACACAAGTCCTCTGCATTCCGATCAGATGAACTTATACGAACGCTACACCTACCAGAGCATTCTCTACATTTATATGAAACATCAGAGCCAGAGCCACCGTGGTTAATCAACGTACCTGAAATTAGATTGGATTTGCAACAAGTCAATAAAGGAGAAGTTAATTCAGTCGTACTTAAGCAACTGTATCTGTCGCTGGCACAAGATTATGGTAATTACCACTTTCTTTTTACCGATGGCTCCAAGTCTGACATAGGTACTGGATACGCGATAGTCTATGGAAATCTAACCATCAAACGTTCTATCCCTTCCTATACTAGCGTGTTCACTAGTGAATCGTTTGCAATACTATCAGCACTACGTTTATGCATGGAAGCTAATCACTCTGCATTTGTCATTTGCACTGACTCTTTATCAGTTTTGGAGGCTTTAAAGAATCGTTTTGCAACAGACCCGATAATTGTAAACATAAGAGCCACATGCCACCAACTGCTAGATTCCAATAAAAAACTCACGTTTATATGGATACCGAGCCATGTGGGAATTATTGGAAATGAAAATGCAGACTCCGCCGCAAAAGATGCTGCAAATGGTGTGAACGTTGTCACTGATGAAACTTGTAATATGAGGGACCTGCAGCTATTAATTAAACAACGAATGCCATCCAAGTTTCAAGACCGGTGGAACGAGTGTATTACATATCTCAAAACGTTTCTACCTGAATTGGGGAGATTTTCATATCCCATTGGTTTATCGAGGAAAAGTCAAGTGGTGTTAACCAGAATTCGAACCGGCCACACATGCCTAACCTCCAAGCATTTATTACAAGCCGAAGATAAACCAATATGCAATGAATGCGGCGTGTCACTAACAGTAGATCATATATTGCGAGAATGCAACCAGTACCGAGGGATCCGAATGGCATTCGAGGGAGAAGAATTAAAAAATATAGACAGTGCTGTTCTCATACACTTTCTTCAGCAAGCTAACCTTTTCGCTCTAATTTTGACCAAGCGCAAGAACTATTTATAGGGGTTAATAGCCAAAGCAGCTGATACCCCACAAACAACTTAAAAAAAAAAAAATATATACCTTCAAAATTCCGAAAAAATTGAGAAAAGAAATTAAGCAAGCGGTGCATTGTTTCTTTGGTACTTAAGTTTAATTACAAATATTTGAAAATGAGTGTAAATTTTAGTTCTGAGTAACTTCATTTGTAAGAACCGTCGCCTGCTTTGATAGGTTATGTGAGTTCGTTTGTAAATCCTGCCAACTAGGCTGTTTTGATATTTATTTCAATAATTCATTTTGCTCATTGGCGCTAGTTCACACAATTTGACATTTCACATTTGAAAGCTTGTATTTGTTCAAAACATTTTAGAAAATGGTGCATTCTTCCATGTGGAAATAAGGATAGGAAAAATGCTTCCCATCATGAATTTCCATCAAATATGGTAAACATTTGTGGCTGGATAAAGGCTATCACGTAAAGAGAAAATGTGTAAGCTGTTAGATCGTGTCAACCAGGGCAAATTTCATGAAGTGTCCAAAATTTGCATATTACCGACATTCGGCTAACTGCCAGGCTTTATAAAGAAGCCAGTTTTTGTTAATCAACGCAGGCGACAGCATAAAAATCTGGTTTTTAACTAAATTTCTATTTACACTCTTACCAAAATGTAATGGTAAATGTATGTTCTTGGCCTGCTCTGAGTCATGTTAAAAAAGTCATGAAGAAAATAGGTTTCTTTATATAACAGCAGCTACCAACAATATTTTTATATTTGTTGGAGCGCCACCTTTGCAGCTTGTAATTTTTTAGATAATTAATTATCTAACAACTGACATTTCATATATTTATATATCCACTTATTAGTAGACTCCACTATATTTTCTAAAATTTGACAGTCCACCTAACCACATTTTACTAATTCTTCTCAGTTCGCGCTTCCAATCTAGTTTGGAGGTACATTTTTTGTAATAATTGTATTCAATTACACATATTTATGTCACTCACGTGCAAATTTCCTTGTAATTAGTTACATGATTCCTGTGACCAAGTTTACCTCCTTTTAAAGAACTTGTAATTCAAAAAAATTTACAGGTATTAATAATTATTAAGCATTACTTTTAAGGCCAATTCACAGTAAGTTTCTGCATAATTTTCTTACGTTATATTAAATATGGCATCGTCTTGTATCGATCGAAAAGCAATCGGTTAACAGTTATATTCAGTTACCAGTCTCTCACATGCTACCTACTTCGAGTTTAAGTTAAAGATGCTAACAAAAAAAATGTTTAACGCTTATATTGGCATATCATTCATAGTTTTACTAAACACCTTTTCTATTTTATCTAACATTAAAATTTTGAATCATGAAACCATAACCAATTCTGTACTGACCCTTATTTAATAATTTTTAAAACATAGCTGATGGATTAAACAGAACCTCTTGCGTGCATAATATCACTACAATAAATTTCAATTGAAGAGGCCACAAAAATTAAATCCTAGGAATTTTAGGGTTTCAGCAATCGACCACAGTCAATTACCACTAACTATGTTCATACGAACTTTCTAGAATTTTGTCATCCACCGCAGTAACTAATATTTGTGACAGGAGCATTTTCAGAGTTTTCGATTCCGAATTGCAATCAAACAGCATCAACAGGAATGCTTAAATTTACCCAAAAAGAAAATTATATCGAATACTACACTATAGCCTTAGCCAATAATCAATAAGAAATTCCCCTTTAACGTATATATTTAAAGCAACAATTAAGTGTGTTACCGCTTTGTTGCCGATAACTAAGAACTTATCCAACTCTTACGACTGTGCTGGGGGAGATAAACAAGAGACTAAAACCAGAAGAGAAAAAAATACGGGCGCCAAGTAAAAACAAACCCATCGTGTTTTATAAAGAAGAAAAGGTTGCAACTAATTCTGCCAAATCAGCATGTTAAGAGAAACTAAAGCAAGCCATTTCTTAAACTGTAAACGGTATTTACCAGCTACAGATACCAGTGAATTAAAGGAAACCAGTAATAAGTAAACTCCATTAGAAGAGTATTTTTATGAACTACATAAGTTCCATTTCTAAAAATATAAGATCACTTATGCACGAAGTTTAGTACCAAATGCCTGACCTGTAGACTCTCCGGATACTGATGTCGAAGGTTGGAAGCTCCTCAAAGGGAACCAGAAGTAAAGAGTTGGTTGGGCGCTGGAATGGGTACAATAAGACAAATGTGACAGAACCTATTCCCAGCGTGAGATTTGTAATCGATCAAACCAAAAGGTACCAAAAGCTGAGCATGCTGAATTGTTATATGGACTCATGATAAATTAAACAGTTGGACAGGTAGGTTGCAGCAAGTCACAAAATGCTAAACTGATTGTCTACGATTATAGAAGGTAAAAGGGCACCAAATGTAAACAGAAAATAGCCAGATATCCCTTGAAGTTCTAAACTGCAAAAGGACAATTCTGATTTCAAATCAAAAGGAAGCTTGATTGCGCTGAAAGAGTGAAGGTGCTTCTTTCACGGGCCGAAGGGTGTTGCCGGGAAGTAGCGTACAGAAGCGTTGAAATGTCGGCCGGAGAACTTACAGAGGGTCTGAGGTCCTGCGGAAACTGTGGTGGTGAAACGTCTACTCTAACGCAATTATAAAGACACCGCATTGGAGAGCTGAGGTAAATTCCAGTCTAGGTATTATGCAACTGGCATTCGTTAGTCATTACTGCTGCTGGGTGGTTTTATACTGTAGTGCCATTGAAACCCGTATCAAGCGAGTAACAGCAAGCTAAGGGGAGTTTCAGGGCGTTTTCTGCGTTTGGTGCTCACTGCGACTGAGCATATGTATTGTGTAGTAGGTGATCAGTACAAATTTAGCGTTTGAAGCAGCTGCCTAAAACTGATTTTCTGATATGGTTCTTTGCGCACTGTGTTTGATTAGTTTTCGGTGGTGTGCGTAGACGGATATTATTGTGTGTTACATCAGTGCGTATTAGAAGCAGTTTTTTGGCGATTGATATTCATTATTACTGTGAATATAAATGTATGTAGAAATAGCAACCTGCTCTGTGTTGTCTTGTATTTGATACTAGTAGTATTTAGCATTGTTTTATTAACAGATGTTTAGAAATCAAAATATAATTTTGATCTTTAATAAGACAGTGCGTCGAAAATGCATTACAAGCATTCAGCACCTCATGATTGACCTAGTAAACAAACATAATTCCGCTGAGAATTCTAACGATAATATTACCGTTTGTTATGAAATATAAAACGTTAGATAGAATTACAATTTAAACAGGATCAATGTGCTTAACGTTTAGAATTTATCTCACAAATTAAGTGTATACATAGGAAAATTTCGTGTCGGCCAAATGGGTACAAGTTTTTACCCCCCCCCCCCCCCACCCTCACCCTGCTTATATGAGACTGTATAAAGCCGTTTGGCACACATCTACCAACGGGACCAAGTCTTTACCGCCTTGCTTATGAGAGACGGCACAAGGCTGTTGGCACAGCATTTTTTTACATTCCTCCACCCCAAAGAATTATCCTGTAACTATCTAAGCCACCCAAAAATTACACATACGGTCTACTACAAGCTCCACCCCGAACAACAAGCAATATATGTTTCTTGTTTATTGGTGTGCGAAAAAAGTTTCTTTTATTTAAATATATTTTTGGCGATAACATTTTCAATTTAGCACGAGTGCAGATCAATTGAGGGGTTCATTTTAACTGGGGCAGTCCATAGTCATGACTGGGGTAAATGGTAGGAGAAATCTTAGTCCTATTGAGTTAGCTGACAATAAGAGAGAGCAAAAGTGAGTTATAAAAGTGTATCGGTGTAGGAGACGACGATTTAAGTCAAAGTGGAAGCATAGGCCACTCATTATACGCAATAGTTATCAAATTTCGAATAAATAAGGAAGAAACAAAAAAGAAGTTCGATGTCGTTCCTAGAACGCAAGCCATAAAAACCACAAACGCAAATTTAAATGCAAGGAAAATGCCAGACACAACGGATGCGAAGATGTTGTCTTTGCTGTATTAAAAAGGCAGTGACTAGACTGCCTAGTCCCCTAACACAAAACAACATCCCATCCAATCTGGAACTACAAACACAAGTTTGATATACCCAACTCCTGTACTCTAACCAGAGCATTATAGAAACCCAAAAACCGATAATATGTCGAGTAAAAACTAAAACAATCCACCAACAGAAAGGCAAATTACACCCAAAAATAAAAATTACCAGGAAACAAAAGGAGAGAAAACAAGTGTCTACCCAATCCCAGTGGTATGTGGATAGATTTTAGTATCTATCAATCAACTACTAAGAAACGTGGCATAAGAAAACTATGTAACTTACTAAATGTCTGAGGTCTACTTAATTATTGCACTTTCAGGAATCACTTCAGGGAATGTAGATTATTGATAGAACCTCAGGTACTTACATATCGTAATTTTACTGAAAGGTTGGAACTTTTTGGGGGGATGAAATGAATAAATAATCATAGCTCAGAATTTGAAACTATATATAATTAAATTAAATATCATACACAAAGTATATACAGGGTTCGGCAACGATGCAGGGTAGAATATATTTTTAAAACTGTGAAAGTTACATAAATACCGTGTAGATCAAGGTTATAGATATGAAGGTGGTGAACATTAGTAAAATATTTATGATTTTATAGAGTGTCTTAAGGAAGTGCTACAAATTAAACTTTTTTTTATTGGAATACCATATTATTAGGTACCTTAAAGGTGTTGCATTAAGATACTAATAATTTTGATATAAAGTTGTATACGGGTTTAATGTCAACTGTTTTGGACGTATTAACGATTTTATGCAAAACAATTCTGAAATTCAGGCTACTGCTGTAAGTAACAGAAAACAATTGAATAAAGTAAAATGTAACCAAAAAATTCTGTTTATCGTGAATTACCTTACGAGTGTAAAGTGTTGGCTGTGGCTTAAATGAAAGAGCATAGGAAGGCCTTGGTTATTCCTTCTAACTTCGTCCTTTGAGTATTTTATACTGTTCTCTGAAATATGTATTTTGCCGTACGGGTATGCCGAAATAAAAACGGTATTATTATGACTATTACTATTGCTCAGCATTTAGACATTTTTATAATTTTTTGAATGGAATTTATTTATATTTTAAAACGCGCTTTTAATCAATTTTCTTGTTATATGTTATACATACCTCTAAATTAAACTATTTTAGATATGCGTGTTTGACCATAAAAACACTTTAAACCCCTCAATATGTTTGATTTCAATGGATAACAAACAAACGCCGGTAAAATGACATTTTAAACACTCGAGCTTCCAAAATAAAACATAAAACAAGGTTTATAAAATATATAGCCAGTCACTGTAGGTACAAGAAATGATAGGTACAAAAAAATGAAAAAAGCAGGAGAAAATAGGTACACAACTACTTGACGCTTATTATATCCTTACATAAGCACTTTGCACTTGCACAAAATATTGAAATGGCAACCAACTACAACAGATTAATATCATAACTTCAAGATACCAAAGCCATCCAGTTTATGATTAATGAAAGCCGCACAGTCACAAGTATGTTCTATTACTGTACCTGCGTCACCAGACTGTTGCCTGGAAATATCCATTTTTATCACGAAATCACACTTCAGTAGAAAGATTAGCGGGATCCGAAATTAGTATTTTCTCTATAGATTCCAAGACTCCTCTTGGATCAGAGTATCACCCGACAACATCAGCATCAGCATTCCTACAGATGTTCAAAGTTGCGATTAGCCTTACTAAAGATAATCAATCACATTGCAGAAACTAAATAGTTACGTGGAGCAGTATATCGAGTTCAGTTACTTGAAAGAGATGAAAGTAGTCTTAATTTACCATTTGATGATTGTTTTTTTTTACTAACTCGACGACATCAGCGTGCTCGTCAGCAGTCCGATATTCCTAAAAGACCCTCACTACTAATAAAGCATCACAAAATGTTCCTCTGGCGATATAAAAACACCAAATCATGTTGTTAAATTTTTTGCATCCATTTTCAATAGAAGAAGATATTAGACAAACAAGAGAAACAAAGTTTGTCTGAAATCCTATGGTACCTATGGACCATCTCTAGGTTTGGGAATGCCTAAAAGCTTCATCCAGGAGACGACAGTAACTGTTGCGTAGTGATTGCAAAAATGAGATGTACTGAAAACAGCTGTTAAACACTAAAACAAAATAATTTTGGGTAATTAAGACAAAAAGACATACAATATTCTCCCGGATTAGGGAAAGGTTTGGACTTAAGTTTAATTATACTGCTTGTGGTAAACTGTATTACGCTCGTTGTAATTAACTTTCGAGTATTTGTTTACACTTTTTGAAAGTAAATGTTGCTGCAACAACAAGTAATTTATTTGATTCCATTCTATGGAACTTCTGGCGCATAGTCTTCGATAATAAAAATATTTTAAGGAAACATCCAGAAGTGTTCTTCATGATGTTGCATGAAAATTGGCCAAAATATGTTTAGGACTAGTTCTGTTTTCCATATTATAAAACTAAAAAAAGTTTGAAAGAAGACTATCTCTGAAGTAAAATTCCGTAGAGAAAACTTTCCAGTTAGCAATTAGAAGAATTTTTAAGCATAAAAAGTTCAGATCGATTTGAGAAAATCTTAAAAGCACCTTACAATGCCAAACACTTGGAATTTCGTTCATGTATGGGATATGAAATTTTACACGAAAGAAATTTTCGCACATTGATTTTATTTTCCAAAGGCAAACAACATTTAAAAAAAATCAAATTGAACCTTACCTTTTAATCGACATTTAAATCAGTAGATATATTTAGAGGTGTTGCAAAGCCTTTTTGAGGACTACCTTTATTTCCCTCGTATTTTCTCAACTGCATGTGCAATGTGCATACATAATGTTACAAGATGCAACTGAAGGTGAAGCATTAGTTTATCTTGACATTGAAGTCAAACATTATATTTCAAAAATATAATTACTTGCATATTTATTAACAAAATGTCTTGAAAACGAGCTTCACCTTCAGGTTTAATGTGTAAATTTCTATTCTAAACGTTTATTCATAAATTACCACATACCGTGCTAATGCAAGTCATAAAAGAACTTGAAAGAAAGATATTCTAATATATGTGCTTGAATTTGCGTGAATGTATACACATTTTAATATCGATATCAAATTTATTTTGAGAAAAAGCCAATTATCTTCCTTTATTATTTCATTTTAGAAACTTCAATATGCTTTGCATGAAGTTGTAGTAACACTAATACATTGTAATGGAAAGGGACGTTTTATTTTACTTTTTATTATTTTTACCATTTGTTTACCCCGGCTAAAATACATATGTTTATGCATGAGACTCCTTAAAATTTAATTTTTACAGGCACATAAAGCTTAATCAAGCAAATATTAGCACTAACAAGCATTAATCAAAGAATTCAACGTTTCCCTAAGGGTTTTGCAATATCAACTGTATCGGTGGTTCCTCCCGTTTGTAGTGAATTTCAAATTGAATTGAACGACATGAACTCTAAGAAATTAATTTACAAAAATTCTCCCACCTTAATACACCGTGGCGCGAACTTCGTCACAATCGCTCCGTCGTGTCAGAAGAATCAGAAGATCTGCTAACTTCAACTCAAGGGACCCCAAAATGGCTACCTGCTACCTGCTGCTCGCCTTTACGTTCTGAAATTCTGCCCTTTTGCAACTCCAACCTGCACTTCAACTGTTTAACTCTGTTTCCACGAAGAACGGTAAGACTCAAGAGAGATTTTTTCATTTATTCGACGTAGTTAAACGTTATTTATTATTTATGTTGTCATCGGAACAAAGAAAAATCCTTTAAACGAAGCACTTCAAACCTACTTTTTATATATAACGGGTGTCCAAATTTGAGGTTGGATTTTGAATTTTACGGTGTTTGATTTCTGTCAAACATACAGCGCTAATATTTTATAGTTGTTATTTTGACACATTGCCATTGAAGTTATTTAAGCTATGGAGCGGTTCACTGTTCAGCAACGCATATTTATCGTAATAACATATTACAGATATGAGGAAAGCGTTGCAGAATCTGCAAGGAACGTTCGCGCTATGGACTTGCGTGACATGTGGTTTCAACAAGATAGTGCCACACGTCATACAGCTAGCGAAACAAGAACTTTACTGCAATCAAAGTTCAGATTAAGACTTATCTCTCGATATGGTGACATCAATTGGCCGTCAAGATCTTGCGAATTGGCGCCTTTGGATTTTTTTCTCTGGGATTATGTAAAAAGCAAAGTCTATGCCAATAGTCTACAGACAATTACAGACCTAAAGGCCGAAATTACACGCGTGATTGGTGACATAGACCCTCGTTTATGTTTAAATGTCGTTGAAAATTTTAAAAAAGGATGCTTTCATATTCAGACGAGCTGAGGAGGGCATTTACCTGATATTATCTTCAATGTTTAATCATTACGTAGGCTAAGCTGCTAGACAAGTATAGGTACAAAAATTGCACTCCTATTTATAAACCAAATAACAACAAATGCCGTTGCCAGCAATATCAACATACTTTTTATTTACTAAATTTGATTGGATTAAATGAATCGACCCCCTCTTCTAAATTATTTTCCTTAACTATTATTAAACTGTATAAGTAGAATCTATACTACTATGCATGTAATCAAGGTCTAGCTCTGTTTTTATTTGTTAAATTAAATTATTGACCTTAAT